>APFE031375779.1:0-14060 GCA_000404065.3 Pinus taeda
GCATTATCACATCCATTTAAAGCCAGTACAATTTCTACTGCATTTATGGAAACAATTCAAGAGCTACATGGAAACCCAAAGATTATTATAAGTGACAGAGATCCCATTTTCACTGGAAATTTTTGGACATAATTATTTTCTTGTCTTGGTACTCAGTTAGCTCATAGCTCATCTTATCATCCTCAATCTAATAGGAAAGATAGTAAATAAATGTTTGGAAGGATATATTTGTTGCTTTGTATATGATAAATAGACACAATGGGTCAAATGGTTGCCTCTAGCTGAATTGTGGTATAACACTTCCATACTACAGCAAAAATTACCATGGAGATTTATGGATATCATCCACCATCCATCACATCATAGTTAAGATAAAATTCTAAGGTTCAAGTAGTGGAACATCACATCCAACATCAACAAGAAGTTCTCCAACTCTTAAAAGATAATCTCACATTGGTGTAGAATAGAATGAAACAATAGGCATATCAACATCACAGCAAAAGAATTTTTGATGTAGATGACTAGGTATTCCTACGGCTACAACCATATAAACAAATGTCCCTCAAGCCATCTAAGAAGGATAATTAATTATCACCAAAGTATTATGGTCCATACAAGGTGTTGCAAAAGATTGGTACAATGGCATACAAATTGGAGCTTCTTGTAGCTTCTCGAGTGCACCTAGTTTTACATGTTTCATGTTTAAAGAAGGTTATAGGTTACAAGCTCCCAGTTCAAACAATATTTCCACAAATTGATGATGAAGAAAAAATTATATTGGAACCAGAAGCAGTCATAGAAACAAGAACTCGACAACTACAAAATCGATCAATTTCGGAGTATCTCATCAAGTGGAAGAACTTGTTCGTTGAATATTCCACATGGGAGGATGAGAATTTTATACAGAAGCATCGAGAACCTCTCAAGCATTGAGGACAATGCTTTTAAAAAGGAGAGGGGTATGTTAGGCCCCTATAATACTAGTGATTCCCCCATTACTATTGTTATTGTATCCTTTATTGTTATGATTGTGCCCCTATTGTTATTAGTATGCCCCATAGAAACCCACTATTGTTATTTTTGTGCCCTTATGTTATTACTGTTATGTTGGCTTTATTATATTGTGACCCCTTAGAATCCTATATATAGAAGGGAGGTTTAATCATTTGTATCATCTAAGAATTTTTCATTTGTGTAATGTAAAGGAGGTTTCCCCCTTGAAGAGGCTTATTTGTAAGGCATTGATCTATCTTTTCTATCTTTTTGTGAGCTGGTTTCTTAACATTTCACCTTCTCCCTCAACCATGTTTCTTCGCTGAGACAAGACGAATTTCGTTTCGAGTGTTGGAAGCTTGGTACTTGGTTTGTTTTGAAATGTTGACTCGACCTCTCATTCAAATGGTATTTTTACTTTGGGACTAGGTCAAGTGGTGGCAACATTTATTACTATACCAACTACTAAAGTTTCCCCAACATTCACTTGAGTCTCCAACTTTTGCCTTCTTTCTTCGTGCCCAAATTATTACCTACCAGCAAGTTAGTAGTGGGGGTTTTTTTGTGTTTTACCTTTTCCTCCGCTCATAAAATATCAACATCATCTAGATCTAGTTAGGCAGGAAACCCGCTAAAGTAGATGTGCAATTTCTTATCTCTCATCTTATCACTCATACCTCTCTATGTTTTAGGATGATTTGGTATTGTAGACAAGGTAATCTAAACAAACATCTAACAAATCACAACCTAGTTCCTTCGAACCATAGGAAAAAGGGAAATAAAACATACGGTGATAGGAAAAAAGGGTGTCCAATGTATGCAACAGAAAGGTCAAAGTCAAGACTCGTAAATACCCTCATCTGATCAACCATTTCCGAGGTTACTTCATTTGGTCCAAAGTGATTCCATTGCACCTTGACCTATTATATTACTTGATTCTGGAGTGAGATATGGCTTTGGTCTAGAATTCACTAAGGTTCTATTTGGAATTCTCCCTTGGATTCCACTTATATCACATACTAATAAACAATATGATTAGCATAATGTAGATACTCTTTAAGCAAAGAAATACAAAAAATATCATGTGCTTTCACTGTGGATGGAAAGGTCAATAGATAAGCCACTGTACCCACTCTTTCCAAACTTTGAAATGGTCCAAAAAACCCTAGTGTCAACTTATCACAAAACCTTATTCTCAATGAAATTTTTCTTGGTCTGATGTAGATATAAACATTTTCTCCCACTTGGAATTCCTTCTACATTATTTGTTGACATGCATAACTATTTTTTTTTTTGTCTTGGGTTGCTTTCAATTTCTTCCTGATAGTAATTACTTCCTACTCTATTTTCTTCAACATATCAAGTCCAAGAACCACCCTACTCATTGGATAATTCCAATTTGATGAGTATGCTACATATTATGCCATATAAAGCATCAAACTGACTCAACTTCTGTGAATCCTGATGCCCATTATTGTAGGAAAATTTAGCTAAGGTTAGGAACTATTCACACCTTTTTAGTTGATGCATGAGATGAAATCTTAACATGTCTTCTAGAACTCTATTTAATTTTTTCATATTTTTCATCCATTTGAGGATGATATACCATGCTAAATTCTATCTCTATTTGAAAACCAACAAACAATGTTTTCCAATACTTTGCAGTGAATTTGGCATCCAATTTGAAACGATATTCTTGGTTGTGCTATGTAATCTAAATATTTATTTCATGAAAAATATGAGCAATGTGAATTCCCTTCTGAGTGGATTTGACAACTAGAGATGAGTTTCCTTGCTCAATTTTTCCATTACCACTATTATAGCATCATGATATCTAGATTTATTTGGTATTCATGTGATGAAGTCCATAGAGATGACTTCCCATTTCCACTTAGGAATGGGGATTGGTTGTAACAATCCTGTTAGGTGCCTACATTCCACCTTAACTTGCTAACATTCCAGGCACATGGCGATGTAATCAACAATTTCCCTTTTCATTCCCATCCAATTATATATTTTCTTCATGGATATTGTCATTTTCTAATAACTAGGATGACCTGAATAAGGTATTTTTTGAAACTCATCCATGAGGAGCTAGTTCAGGTCATCTATGCAAGGCATATACCATGTATATTTGAATTTCAACATACCATCATTAATGATTGAGTAATTATTACTCAATGATCCTTATACCTTTTGTTACAAGTGTTCTTTCACATGTTGATAATTCTCATCCTTAATTAGTTCCTCTTTGATCCTCTCTTTGATATCAACTTCACACATACTTATGGTTGCCACATGTGCCACTTCCAAAATTCTACTAATTGCATTTGCTACTTTGTTCCTTTTTCATTTAATGTACTTTAATTAAAAAAAAGTCCACTGATAAAGGATAGCTACCTTTCTTGTTTTGCATTCAACTTGCACCAATCAAATATATATCCCGTCCCTCCATGATCTACCATTAAAACAAACTTCTTTCCAAGAAGGTAGTTCCTCCACATTTTCAATGCATTCACTATTGCTGCGAGCTCCAAGTCATGAGTGAAATAATTCCTCCAAAGCTCATTTAATTTTCTTGATTCATAACAAATCATGTTTCCTTATTGAATTAGGACTCCACTGGTCCCATCCTTATAAGCATTTGTGAAAACCATGAAATATTTTTCTAGATCAATTATCCTTAATATTGTTCTTGTGTGAGCAGATGTTTCAATTGTTAAAAACTAGTTGCACACTCTTATTTCCATTATAACTTAACTCGCTATGATTGGATTCCCAATCTTTGGAAATTATTGAATGAACCTCCAACCATACTTGGTCAACCCCATGAAGGATCTAACTTTTTTAACATTCCGAGGAGTAGGGCACTCCATGATGGTCTTTATTTTCTCAAGATCTATTGTCACTTATTACTTGGAGACAATATGTCCCAAATATTGAACCTTTTATTGGAAGAAATCACATTTGCTAATCTTGGAATAGAGATTGTACTCTCTCATCCATTAAAACATTTCTCTCAAATGTTCCTCATGCTCTTCTTTGGTTTTAGAGGAAGCCAAGATATCGTCTACGGAGACAAACACAAAGTTGGCCAAATATGAGCAAGGACATTGTTCATTAGAAAAATAAATGTGTTTGGAGAATTTGTGAGCCCAAATGGCACCACCACAAACTCATAATGTCCATACAAGGTTTTAGAAAGCTATCTTGTGGATATGTTCATATTTAATCTAAACTTGGTGATACCCTTGCCTCAAGTATATTTTCAAGTCTCTCAGCTGATCAAAGAAGTCACCAATATTATGTAGAAGATGCTTGTTCTTTATTGTTCTTTTATTTAGCTACATGTAGTCAATGCACAACTACAGGGCACCATCCTTTTTATTCAAAAATAGTATCGGGGCTCCTCAAGGTGACACTCCAAAAATTCCTTCAATTGTAATATCATCTCCACCAACTCTAGCGTGCTCATGTAATATGGAGCTTTTGACACTAGTGCTAATCATGGAAATAATTCGATTGAGCAATTGATTTTTCTTGTTGGTGCTAATCCTGGTATTTCCTTAAGAAATATATCACTGAATTTTCTTAATTAGATACTCTTCCATTCTCTCCCTCCCCTTTTTTGTTTCACTTATCACCTAGATTTCATATAAAGGCATCCCTTTCGATGACATATTTTCATTAGTAACACTAATATTTGCGTGATAGTCACTAGCTGTCTTATCCCTGGCAATGTCACTCTTTCTACTTCGTTATTGAGACATTATAATGACTTACTGTCGCATCCAATATTTTTCTTGTGGGCCACTAGCCTATCCATGTTGACTAGCACATCTTGAGCCCAACGAAAATAGATTTAAATAGACCAATGTGGGCATGCCATGACCACCATTGAGCATGATTACAGCATGTATGTAACTAACTTTTTGGTTGCTATTGCTAATTGAACCAACCATGATTTTTCATGGGATTTGTTAATTATTCCTAACGCTATATTTTTAATTTCTTTAGATAATTTCATTTCATCATTTATATATTGAATTCACCCCAAAAAATCATAAAATCATTAGATCATATGGAATTATATAGAAATAATGATATCATCATCAATGCAAAAAAACATAAAGGAACAATAGAAGAAAATATTCACACAAAAAGACACTTAGATTGATCGGAGACCAGGGGAAAACCCTTCAAATTCTTCTTATTATTAGATTGTCATAAAATGTTCAACAAAGAGAGACTACAATATTCCATATCTTCAATCACAAAACTATTCAACAAAACCAACCAAACAATATCCAAAAATAGTCGCCCAACAATAATATTAATCAGAGATAACTTTTTTAGCCTGCGGTCAACATTGGTCAATTGCGACCTGAAATTGCAGTCACTTGTTAGAAGAAACCCTAAGTCCTGGAAGCAAATGATCATGCATGTGGGTGAAGTGTTCTGACAATGCACAATCTTTCATTTGAGTGGCTACAAACGAAATTCCTTTGTATCATCCCTGCAGCTATAGACCAAAACCCTAATCTGCACATGTGAGCTTTAGAGCTTGGAATCTTAGACCTATACAAACCAATCTCTGAGAACCAACTTTAGACTTGTGTGAGCCAAACCAAAGAAGAGAGGAATAGAATTATTTGTGATGATCTCCAAATGAGGGTCACTTGACTTGTATTTATAGCCATCCAAGGCTTTCCAATTTCTCTTTTGGTGTGGCCTATCCTTTTGAGCACATGTGGGTTTCCATAATAAAATTATATTTTTCCTCAACCAAATTAAAATATTCCAAGGGATAGGAAGGGTCTTTCTTGATCAAGAAGACTATCCAAAGGAGGGAATTTGTCCCTTAGCTGCCAAATTAACTTTCCGTCTTAGCTAGGTATAAATTATTGACTGCAACATATGTCCCATCACAAATATCTTGTCATCACCAAATGTCATATTTTCTCATCTCTTCTCATCCCTACTCTACTAATATTTATTCATATGCTAAAAATTCTCAAATCTAAAAGAAGAATAATTTGACATCGTAGGGTTGCTCCAACTACCACCCTCTATGCAATGTGGAGCCTACACTACCACCTAGAATTTCCAGTGGGGATTCGATGCTTCTACCTAAGAATCTATGCTAGCAGGGAGCTAATGCTATGACCTGAGAATATATGGCAATGGGGAGCCAATGCTATGACCAAGGAAACTCTTATAGCGGGGAGCCAATGCTATGACCCAAGAAAATCTTCCTGTGGGGAGCCCATGTTATGAGCCAGGACACTTTTCGAGTGGGGAGCCAATGCTATGACTTGAGACACTATGCCAGTGGGGAGCCAATGCTACGACTCATGAAAATATTCCAACTAGGAGCCATGCTACGACCCGAGAAACTTTGTCAGTGGGGAGCCAATGCTATGACCCAAGAAACTCTGCCAATGGGTAGTCAATTCTACCACCCAGAAAACTCTGCCAGTGGGGAGCCTAATGCTATCACCTAGGAAATTATTCCAACAGGGAGCCCAATTATACCACTTAGGAAAATCTGGCAAAAGGGATCCCAATTCTACCACCCAGAAAACCATAGAAAATAGGATGGATATCACTCACCATAAATGGCAAGGATCCTTTCTATCCTATTATCTACTGATCTTCCCAACTTGACCCTCAAGATTCAGTGGTAAAACACCAACATATCTATCTTGAGTGGGATTCCACTTATCATAAATGGTAAGGATCACACCTAACTCAAGGATCCAACATCCATTGTCCAGATAGGTGGGAAAAACATATGTCAACTGGGGTATACTCTATCAAATCCATAGGTCCCTCTGTGATGACCCCGTAAAAACATGTAATTATGAAAGTTACTATGGTAAGAAATTTATGTGAATTATTAATTACTGTGTTAAATGATATTATTTATTTTATGAATGGAAGATATTTTAAAATGTTGGGAGTCTCCTAAAGGAGAATTTCTAAAAAAAGAAACAGTTATAAAAACTGAAAAGGAACTAACCCTTCAGCCAGGAAAAGTCCTGGGAAGGGGAAAAATCCCTGGTCTGGAGGACAGAGGGGGAGAGAACTGAAGAAAGAAAAAGAGAAAGAAAAGAAGGGTTAAGTATGGTGAGGGCCAGATAACCCTAGCACAACTGTGCAATAGACCTGTTGAGGGCTGCAAGCCTGTAGGACTGCTCGGGGGGAGAACCCAACATAGCGTTGGATCTCATGGCTGGGAGGATAAGAGCAAATCTTTAAATTGCAGGTGAACTTCTGGAGTTATAACTACTGATGTCTAATAGACCAGGTATGTGTTATTCCTCTGAATTAAATTACTGTTTTGGTATGCTTGGTGTCTATATGGAAGGTATGACTGCACCTGAATATCTGTTAAGGATTAGATGGGACAACATGTATATAATATCATTACAAGTGTTTAAAAGTGCCTGAGACTGGCTAATCAAACACTAGGATCTATCTATTATATTATTTGCATAATAATTGTAAAGAAAACAAGCATGATAACTGTGTAAGAATAATGCCTGATATCTGTAAAGATAACTGTACAGAGGGCAAGCCAGACACCTGAAGAACAATGATGCATGATAGTTATCTAAGAACATTGCAAGTGCATATAAAAGTCTGATACGAGTAACTGTTAAAGAAAGATTTATGTTAACCGCGTGAAGGGGATACATGTAGTGTATCAGAATAATGCTCAAACCATATTGAAAATTGAAACATAGTAACAATACTTAGAACCTGAGGGTTCATATCAATATACAAAACATGCGAGAGCGTAAAGTATTTTACAGTCAACCATAAGCAGGGTTCTGTACAAAACTAGCATTAGAAGAGTATAGAAAACTGATAAATAACACCTAACAGTCCTTTTCTAATACTTTCGGGGCATGCCGTGAGCCTGTGGAAACGGTTCATGGTATGGATGAAACCCTCGACCGTTTCCAAAAATGAAACCCTCGACCATCTCAAGAGGAGACCCTCGGCCGTTCCAATATGGAACCCTTGACTATATTTAAAGCTTGAAACGAAATAAATATATTAAACAAGAACAAGTCAAACTAAAGCTGTTTAACATAAAACACATATCAACGTATCATGGCGTTACAGAACCGCCGTAGAGACGGCCACACAGTCGCTATTTCCATACAAACCCTGATAAACTATAACAGAAATTATAGAGACGAAACCCTCAAAAGATTTACGTCTCAGCCTGTTAATAGAGAAACAAAGTATCCATAACGAAACGAGCGGTAAATATAGAACATTGGAATGGAAAAGACTTGCAATATTACATTTAAAAGATCGAACCAATGGAGCATATATATATATGTGCAATGAACAAACTGTAGGCGCAGAAACTCGAATGGAATCATGCATAACATATTGTGCAGGCATACGAAAAAGTTAACCATATATTAATAGTGGATAAATAGCCCGGATGAGTGCCACAAAAGTCTGTACATTAAATACTCCGAGAACCAGAGTCTAATATGAACTCAGGGCATTCAAAATGGCACATTCCCAAACAACAGAAGCCATGATCTATCTCGTTAGGGTCCAGCGAGGGGAGCCGTGAATCCCTGAATATAAATATACAAATGATAACAAATAATACAACAAAGACTGTAACCAGAGAAGGCGCAGGTACCGGCATGGGAAAGCCGACCTCGCATCTCAGCTAAGGTTCCGCCGAAGGTGGAAACCCTGAGTCACACATTGAAGAATGCCGTGAGGAAACCCCTTTCAGGCTGAAGGAAACACATAGAAATATACATGTTACTTCCGCCTTTTATATTAACCTAACTACTGTATTGTATGCGAAGGGTTCAGTACCTGGAATGTTCTGGCGATGTCATTCCAATCCACTCCTGAGTGGTAAGGGTTTGAAGCGCGCCCTGTACACGAAGATTCAATGGAATTAAACATGAATGTATTAACCCAACCGGTAAACCCAATAAAGAATGCACAGTATTATACCTAATGAAATATACAGTCGAAGCTATGGTTGTAGTGACAGATACCCGTGCTAGCTTGCCGCAACCTGGCATAGTTTGCAAGGTTAGAACCGCCATTTGGGAGCGAGGGCTCGGCCTTCCTCCAAGTGCAAATGAACCCGCAAAGAACAACTCGGTGGGCTTTATGAGGCCGATAAAACCTGAAACGATATTGACCCTCAGATCAAAGGAGAGAATCCTCACCGTCCCTTGCATATCAGTTGGCGCGCGAACCCGACAGACTTTCCAAAGTTTCACATGGTCTCTGTCCGACGGATTGACACCTGGCCAAAGTAGGTAAGGCCATTTAGTTTCCCGACGACACTTGGCATGGAAACAGATCAGAAAGCAACCAGTGGCCTTTTTCCATTGACCTCATTTGAATGGTGAGAATCGTTAAGGATTCGAATCCATAATTCTTATGATAACACCAAGCTCGGTGATTAATAATCATATGGAAACATCATAGTGGCACGGTTAGTGCTTAATAATTACAAGTAAATATATATATTGTTATGGTTATTGGGATCGAGTTTATAAGGTCCACGTGACAATAAGGTTACCACCATATAAAATTATTTTTTATTTGCTGTGGAGTGTGACAATGTGGTATCAGAGCCAAGTTTCAAAACTGTGGCCTCTGGAGCAGTAAGATACAGCTGCATGGATTTATCATATAGTATATGTATGAGGAAGAATTAAATTTCGCTAATTGATTTCTGTTTATTAACCAGGAAACAGATTCAGGAACAGCAATTGATATCAGTCAACAGTAAAGATGGAGGGAATGCAGGGAGCAGATGGCGTTCCTCGAGAAAATCCAGAGCTGTGGATACAGCTCGGTGCAGAGACATGCAGTACCAATATGGCGATACTGCAAACTGTTCAAGAATTGAAAGATGAAATGGCACGTCTGCGAGAAGACAACGCGTGATTGACAGTGGAACAGGAAAGAATATTGAAGAGTCTGTCAGAAAGACAAAATCCACCATTAGCCAATCCCAGTGCGGAACAGCAAAGGGCAACTGAAGAACGAAATTATGCACCTGAAATTTCAGAGGAGAAGGAAGATCATTCTGACAATGTAGTAGAACAGCAGACGCCAAAGAGACAGAGAATGGAATTACAAGGAGAATTCCGGAAAATCAAACCTCCACATTTTGATGGAGAACAAGAGGAAGCGGCAGAGGCTTGGTTAATTAACATTAACAAGTATTTTTAGCTGTATGAGTATGATCAGAATTTGAAGGCACGGCTAGCCATCTTTCAGCTACAGGGCAAAGCAACCTTGTGGTGGGAAGAAATAAAAATTGTAAAAGGAGTAAATGAGCAGAACATAACCTGGGAAATGTTTCAAAACTACTTCAAGGAGAGATATCTAATTGAGCGTTTCTATGATGAGAAGGCACGGGAGTTCCATGATTTACGTTTGGGACAGCAGTCCATGGACGAGTTCATTAACTGCTTCACCTCCCTGCTTCGTTATGTACCATATATCAAGGAGGAGAAGGCCAAGGTGCAGAGATTTGTGAGCAGTCTACCAGCCTACATAAGAGAGCGTATTGAGTTTGATAATCCCAGAACAATGGATGAGGCGATTCATAAGGCAAGAATCTGTTACCAGCAAAACAAGCAGAAAGGAGACACTTCAAATAAAAGATGGAATGAAAGAAAAAGCAACAGAATTGCTGGTAATAGAAAAGGAAGTCGTGGTAATGGCAGCAAGGTTACTGGTAAGGGACATATTGGCAGAAACGTAGCAAAGAGTACCTTTCGGACTAAGCCAAGTGAGAGCAGAATTAGTGAACCACCTGCCAGGTCAGATCTTGAAGGGATGACCAGACCTCCAGTCCAATGTTGGGGTTGTGGAGGCCCACACTACGTGAAGAATTGCCCTCAGCGTAAAGGAGTGGATCAAATATCTCAAATCCAAGAGGCATCAACGGTGGGAGAAGTGGCGTGCAGCATGCCAAGGATCAACGCAGCCCTAGAGGACCGTCAAGCGGAATACCAGTCGAGCATGGTGGAATTTGAAGGTAAAATTTCCAATTTTTCTATAGCTATTCTTATTGACCCAGGAGCTACCTTAAGTTATGTTAGCCCAAAAGTAGTAGAATAGTGTAAGCTGTCTTCTGAAAAGTTCAAGAACCCATGGCTGGTACAACTGGCCACAGGAGCTAAAAGAAGAGTCTTAGCCAAAATTAATAACTGTCCTTTCAGCATAGCTGGACAGTCAATTACAGCAGACCTAAATGTGCTTCCATTGGGGTCCTATGACATCCTGATTGGTATGGATTGGCTGGAAAAGCATTGGTCATTGGTGAACTGCAAGACCAAAACCATTTATTACAAGGATGACTTGGGACAGCAACAAGAATTACAGGGAATTAAACACCCTGTACAGATCCGGCCTATCACTGCCTCTCAGCTAGCTAAGTGTCTAAGGAAAAAGTGTCAAATTTATGCTATTCAAGTTGGTTATGCAAACCAGAAAGACAAAGTATCTGCAATAGACAGCATTCTGATAGTGCAGGAATTTGTGGATGTCTTTCCTGAAGAGGTACCAGGACTGCCTCCGAAAAGGGACATAGATTTTACTATAGAGTTAATACCTGGGGCAGCCCCGGTGTCACGAGCGCCATACCAGATGAGCGTACCCGAGTTGACAGAATTAAAAATGCAACTGCAAGAGTTGCTGGACAAGAATTATATCTGCCCCAGGGTGTCACCGTGGGGAGCTCCAGTACTATTTGTCAAAAAGAAAGATGGAACCCTCCGTATGTGTATAGACTATCATCAGCTGAACAAGCTCACGATCAAGAATAAGTACCCCCTGCCTCGGATAGACGAACTCTTCGATCAAGTGAAGGGAGCAAAGGTATTTTCCAAGATCGATTTGCGATATGGTTATCATCAGATCATAATTAAGGAAGAAGACATTGCCAAAACCGCTTTCAGAACACGCTACGGGCATTACGAATTTGTGGTGCTGCCTTTTGGCTTGACCAACGCACCCGCTACCTTTATGTGTTTAATGAACAGAGTGTTTCACAGGTTTTTGGACAAATTTGTGCTGATATTCATAGACGACATTCTGATATATTCTCGTTCCCATGAGGAACACAAAGAACACCTCCGGATGGTGTTGCAAACCCTTCGGGAACATCAGCTGTATGCCAAATTTAGTAAGTGTGACTTTTTCGAGGAAATCCAATATTTGGGCCATGTGATTACCAAAGAAGGAATAGCTGTAGATCCGGAGAAAATAAAGACAATTATGGAATGGCCCATGCCCAAGGATGTAGCCGATATCAGATCCTTTATGGGACTAGCTGGCTATTACCGAAGATTTGTGGAAGGGTTCTCAAGGATAGCTTACCCTATCACTTCGTTGTAGAAAAAAGGAAAAGTATTTAAGTGGACAGCGGAATGTTAGCAGAGTTTTGATCGACTAAAGCATTTACTCACCACTGCACCCATCTTGAGTATAGCCGATCCTAATAAGGATTACGTTGTGTGTACTGATGCAAGTAAAGAGGGTGTGGGAGGAGTATTAATGCAGGAAGGGAAAGTAATTGCGTATGAGTCGAGAAAATTAAAAGAGCATGAGCAAAAGTACTCTGCGTACGACCTAGAATTAACAATTGTTATTCATGCGCTAAAAATGTGGTGCCATTACCTCTTGGGAAGGAAATTTCTGTTGTTAACAGATCACCACAGCTTGACTAATTATTTCAGTCAACCTATTTTGAATGCAAGACAAGGTCGTTGGGCAGATTTCCTAAGCGGATTTGATTTCGAGATCAAGCACTTAAAGGGCAAGGAGAACTGGGTGGCTGATGCATTGAGTCGAAAGGTGCAGTGTTTGTGCAAACTTTCAGTCAGCAAGTGGCGAAATTCTCTGTTTGAACAGATTAAAGCAGCAGCAAATCAGGATGTTGAATACCAACAAATAAAATAGCAGGTACAGCAATCAGATAATGAAAGTTTGCAGCAAGGTTATACATTGGACAATGCTGGTATGCTGTACTTTAATAAGAAATTATATGTACCTAATTCAAATAACCTTAAGAACCTGATTCTGGATGAGTTCCATGCCAGCCACTATACTGGCCATCCAGGATACCAAAAGATGGTCACTGCACTAAGGAAAGATTACTTCTGGCCTAGAATGAAGAAGAAAGTGATTGAGTACTTGGCCAGGTGCTTAGAGTGTCAGCAGATTAAGGCAGAACATCAGCATCCAGTCGGGCTGTTACAACCTTTGCCAATTCCAGAATGGAAATGGGAAACCATTTCCATGGATTTTATAACTGGTTTGCCTCAAACAAGGAAGAGCCATGATTCCATCATGGTAGTGGTGGATAAATTGAGTAAAGCGGCACACTTCATACCCGTGCATTCCACTTATAAAGAAGTACAAATTGCTCACCTTTTTATGCAAAATGTGTTCAGATTGCATGGACTACCAAAGGTAATCATTTCAGATCGGGATGTAAAATTCACATCCACCTTTTGGAGGACGTTGTTCGCTGAGTTGGGAACTCAGCTAAACTTTAGCACTGCATATCATCCACAGACCGATGGTCAAACCGAGCGGGTGAATCAAGTGTTGGAAGATATGTTGAGGGCGTATGTGATGACGAAACCTACCCAATGGGAAGAATATTTGCATCTAGTGGAATTCGCATATAACAATGGATATCATACCTCGACACAACTAAGCCCTTTTGAGGTTTTGTATGGGCGAAAATGCCGCACACCCTCAAGTTGGGGTGGGCCTGAGGATAAGCTGAGTTTGGGTCCGGAAATGCTTAAAGAGATGGAGGATATGGTGAAAAAGGTGCGTGCCAATTTGAAGGCTGCACAGGATCGGCAGAAAAGTTTTGCAGACATAAAAGGAAGGTTTAAGGAATATCAGATTGGTGACCACATGTTTGTAAGGATCCAAGACAGAAGGAGCACATTGCAATGGAGCGGATGCGCCAAGCTGGCTCCTCGGTACTTTGGTCCTTTCCATATCTTGGCTAGAGTGGGGCCGGTGGC
>APFE031375779.1:28726-48593 GCA_000404065.3 Pinus taeda
CCATCTAATCAAAGAGTTTACATACTAGTATGTACAGATTACATGACTAAGTGGGTAGAGGCCAAGGCACTTATCAAAGCTAATGAGGAATCAATATTAACATTTTTATTTGAAGAAATCTTCGTTAGGTTTGGGTTGCCTAGGGAGCTAGTCACTGATGGAGGACCTCCTTTTAATTCTCATGGCTTTAAAGACACATTGCAGAAATACCATATTAAGCATATAAAGACCACACCTTATCACCCCCAGTCAAATGGGTAGGTGGAAAGCACCAACAAAGTCATAGAAGCTATTCTGACAAAAACAATAAAGGAGAACAGGAGGGACTGGTTTCAAAAGCTGCCTGAAGCACTTTGGGCTTATAGAACCACTTGGAAGAACACCACAGGCTTTTCATCCTATGAGTTAGTTTTTGGTAAAAATGTTGTTTTCCCTTTGGAGTTTGAAATCAAAACTTTAAGAACTGCTTTAGCTGTTAACCTCGATTTGACTGATGCACAAACAGCCAGGTTGTAGCAGCTACAGGAGCTAGACGAGAAAATATTGGATGCCATCCACCAAACAACCATGATTCAGCAACAAAGAACCAGATGGCGTGACAAAACTATTAAGTAGAAGTAGTTCCAAAATGGTAACTGGGCTTTACTGTATGACTCCCGTTTTGAGAATTTCCAAGGTAAATTGAGAACAAGGTGGCTAGGACCTTATGAGATAGATGCTATATTTCCCAACGGAACAGTCAGACTCTTAACGATTGATGATAATAGAACACCGTTATTAGTGAATGGATACCGACTCCGTCCGTATCAACGACCTGTTTCTAAGGAAGATTTCAAAGCTACCTGCATGGCAGAATTACACTATGTTTTTTTGGGGGAATTTGCTGCCCCTCAAGGCACTTAAATTTTTGTTCATTTATTTACTCTTAGATTAGATTTCTTAACTATTAATCCCTGCCAAGGGTTTGCTATGTTACAATTAGTTGTTTTGCAAATCTTACTTTCGAAGGATGGCTGAGAATAAAAATTCTAAAAGAATCACTTTGTAGCTTGGGAACGCTTTTGGGATCGTAAGTCAAGTTTTACGTCATTTCCTGTTGCTGCAACACCATTTTCTGTTGCTGCAACACCATTCCCTGTTGCTGCAACACCATTTCTCGTTGCTCCAACACCATTCCCATTGCTGCAACACCATTCTCTGTTGCTGCAAAACCATTTTCTGTTATGCAATGTCAATCCCCCTGTTGTTGCAACACCACTTTCTGCCATTCCACGTTGCTGCAACACCACTTTCCATTATTCCCCGTTTCTACAACACCACTTTCCGTCATTCCCCGTTGCTGCAACACCACTTTCCGTCATTCCCCGTTGCTGCAACACCACTTTCCATCAACACAATATCATTTCTCCATTGTCGTAACACCACTCCTCGCGGCTACCGCACGAGCTTATGTTTCGGCAAAATATCACTTTTCAACACTGCAATACTAATTCCAGCACTTAACGAATCATCATCCTGATGGAACATATTAAGTTGCATTCAAGGGACTAGCCAAGCACTCCAATAAGTACACGTCGTCACTGCTACTTCCCGTCAGATCGCTTGTGTTTTCACGATTAAAAACCTGTTCAAATTATGATTAAGTCAGAAAAAGACAAGATAAAGCTTTTGCGTGCGACTAAAGGTAAAAAGTAAAGGTACGCATGTCTAAGTGTGAATATTAATTTATAGTTAATGCGGAGATGTGATACGACTACCGAAATCATTATACTGCCAATCAAATCATTCAGCCGTAGATTTGGGGGGATTACCAAAATATAACAATTATTCCATAACACGTTAATCGCTGCCACCCTTACTCCTCGCGGTAATATATAAAACCCACCTTGCCGTGGCATATCCTCATTTATAACGGTTTTCTCTGTTTCAAATTCAGAAACTAGGCTCTGTATCGTGTATTGTTCGCTGAATCAATAGCTATGGGAGGAAATCTGATCACTTACGAACCTGGCACAACAGCGCTGCTGGAACTCTACCCCGAGGTTTATCAAATTTTCTTGCAAGCAGGGTGGGTAGAATACTTCAGAAGACTCCCAGATTTCAACACACAACATGTGTTGGAGTTTGCATGCAATTTAAGAGAAGGAATTTCTACAGTCCAGGGAGTACATATTCCGGTAACAGAGGAAGATGTAGCCCAAGTCACTGGGCTACCAACCAATGGTATATATTGGTTCAGTAGGAAACATGTCATTTTGAATGCGCAACAAGGCTTCTTTCTACTGGGCGAACACGTAGAAGCTAAAGGCAGAGGGGTCGCTCTTCAGTCACTGTGTCCACCATGGCCAAAGGTCGCGGAGTTTGTCAAGCAATATTTAACTTGTGAAGGTCGTTACCAGGTAATTTACCAACACGACTTCGTTTTGTTAAATCATTTGAGGCATCGACAACTGATAAACATGCCCTATTATCTATTGAGTTGTCTGAAAAACATGTCACATTATGCTGAAAGAGTGAAGCATCCAGCCCTTTCCCTCAAACACCATAGGTTAGCCCAAATCTTAATAAATAGAGGCTTTGCTCTAATCCAACAACCCCCTGTCATTAATCCTCCTCAGCAAATAGAAGAAGATTCTCAGCAGGAGGAGGAAGTTCCCCAGTAGCTGGAACAAATACCCCAGGAAGTCCCCCAACAGCCAGAGCAAATACCTCAAGAAATTCCTCAGCAATTAGCAGTAGAAACACCCTTGCAAAGGACCCCATCCCCCAATGAAGCTCAACCATCTAACCCTGTGCTTCATATTTCCACTGATGATTCTGAGGATAATACCCCCATCATTTTTTTTAAAAGGAAAAAACAGCAGCAAACTGAAACTCCACTAAAAGGGAGAAGAACTAGGGCTTCAATCAAAGCAGCTGCTATTCCTGATAGTTTCACCAACCCAAAGGAAAGTGATCGAAAAAAGGAAAATTGTTGATTTTCCTACCTCCATAAAGAGACAGAGAAAACGGTCAACCACAACAGTTAAATTTACCAGCCCTCTGATTCCCAGTTCTCCACCTATTATCCTAACACCCCGTATTCCAATCATCTCAGAATAGTCCCTTTCCTCACCCTCTATGGCTGAGATGCAGAGTGTTGATAGCTTTGTGACAGCATTCTCTGAGGCAGTTGATACACAAGAACCACCTGCCAAAAAATCTAAAATAGACACCCAAGATGATATTGGGCAAGTGGTTGCTACACAAGAACCAGCCACTGACCCAACAGGTGACACACAAGAACCACCTATTGGGGATGCAAATGCCCAAATGAATGCGGAACAACAATCCCCTCATCCACTAGAGCCTGCAGGTATGCAAGCCCCGCCTACCATAGCCTCCCTGAAGGAAGAAATTGAGTTTTTAAAATCTCAAATTAAAGATTATCAGCAAGAGATAATAATGGTTAAGGAAGCCTACCAGAATGAATATAATCTCCACTTCTTAGCACGAGTAGCGACGGTAACAGAAAAGAGTCAATACAATGAGTACATGTGCAGTGAGTGTGGGGAACTGTACACTCAAGCAGGATATAAGGTAGTACAGGTCCCAATGACTGAAGCTAATCCGCCACCCCCTGCTGCTACAGAGAAACCTGCTGTTGTAGTCAAAACAAAACAACCTGCTGTCACACAAGAACCAGCAGGAAGAGCAGCAAAGGAAAAGCAACAACCTGCTGTTACACAAGAACCAGCAGGAAGAGCAGCAGAAGAAATGCAACAACCTGCTGTCACACAAGAACCAGCAGGAGTTGCAGGAGTAGAGAAAGAAAAACTTGTTGTTACACAAGAACCAGCAGGTTTTCTAAAAACTGTAAAAGAAGAAATAGGGCAGCCTAGTGTCACACAAGAACCAGCAGGAGCTGCAGGAGCAGAGAAAGAACATCATGTTTTCACACAAGAAATAACAAGAGCTGCAAGAGTAGAGAAAGAACAGCATGTTGTCACACAAGAATCAGCAGGTTTTCCAAGAGTTATGGAGGAAGACATAGTACCACCGCGGCCCACCCAAACTACTATAGAACAGAGATCCTTTATTAACGCTTATGCACAGATTGAAGTCATTGAACTCCACTGTGTTAGTGACGCTTATGCAGAGACTGAACTCACTGGACTCCACTATGTCAAGGATGTCTATGCACAGACTGAAACTCCTTCTGTCAGAAATGCTTACACGAAGACCTCTAGCTTTCAACAGCTAAAGGACACATGGAGAATAGAATATGAGCTTTCACAAGGGAAGGCATTCCAACAGCAGAAATCAATCTGGTTCAGCTATGCATATAGAAATTGGGATGTATTGGAACAGTCTAGAGCCCAGCATAAAGAAAATAAGGAGGTAAAAGCCAGGCTATCCCTTGCCTTTGATCTGCTTCAGAGGATATTGGCTACAAGAAAGCCCTCTTTTAACTATGTAGTATTCTTGAGAGAACGCCTGGCGTTCTTGCAAATAAAAGAAATTAGAGATGGAAGACCTACCAAGTTAATACACCTGACCAGTTTATTGCAACATTCAAGGAAGCACCACATAATGATCAAAATTTGCTTTGTGAACTCTATATTCACAATGAGGCTATGCCTGAAGATAGAGTGATGAATATACTTCCTGTTGTTGGTGATATTCAAATAAGAACATTTATCTCTTTTCTAGCTAATCAATTAACTTGGAAAAATGCCTACATGTCAGCAGAACATAATGAGAACAACTGCCTCCTGTGGATTCGAAATGAACCACACAATCCAGCTACTTTCATTGCACAGCATCGGAATTATGTAAGTAATCCAGAGTTGGCTGACCATATAAAGAAGCTACAGGTAGCGGTTTTGCAGGATTGCCAGCATTATGTGAAAACAAAAGGGGCACTGGCCGTTGAAGCAAACAAGTTATTATGGGAACATTGTCCCAGAGAAAGACAGGAATACCACCCCTACAATCCCCTCAATCTCCAGGTAGCGATTTCACGCATACCTTATTATGTTAAATGTATGGAAAACTGTGCGGAGAAGTGGATCGGCTACCATTTTCATTTCCCTCTCTTATGGTTACCTAGTCGGAAATATAAAGCTCATTATAAAGTAACCAAGAAGGAGGAGGTATCAATATGGCAGCAGATACATAATGTTCAGAGATTCAGAAGCAAGTCGGATAAAGCCTTCTCGAGCTACTGTATCAGCGACTTACACTGTTCATCCCAGTTCTCTGACTCAAATTCAGACTAAACGTTGCATGAGGACATGCAACCCTTTCAGTTGGGGGGGATGTTAGGACTCTGAATTGTCTACTTTTGACCCTACATTTTGTTATGATATTACTCTTTTTAACCTATGAATTGAAACCCTTGATATCATTTTTGACCTCATCATCCCAAGGTATGAAGTAACCCTCCTCATTTTCTATATGATTAATTATTCAACACATATTCATGTTATCTTTACAATTAATCTTTGGAAATTGGCTAAGTCACTGACAGTTGATTGGAATTGTTCAAAGTCCACAGAATCATAATTCACAGTTGTTGCAACACCAGGAACAGCAACTGTGCAGTTGGTACAATGCCAAAAGCAGCAACTGACTAAAGCAGGAAATGTCTTAAATTGTAACAGCAATTGTCTGAAGCTGGCAGGACTATACTTGGCCGATGATGATAAAGCATGATCAGCCAATCTAGCCACAGACACGAGAACAACAGGGACAGCATGAAGTATTTTAAGGGACGGTTAAGATTTACCGAATTAGTGACAACAGCAGAATAACCAAGGATAGCACGAGGACCTCGAGGAAATAGACGAAGGCCATCTGTTTTGCAACAGCGGAAAGATCTGGTTAACCAGCGATGACAAAGATATACATTGTTGTAACAGGAATTAATTTCCTATTTTTGTACAGAAAAATTAAAACTGTAGGACAATCTATTGTAATAGATGTCTCCTCTATAAAGAGGAGACATCTATAGTTGAAAGACGGGCATGTGATACCGGAATATTGTAGTGTTGAAGGTTGAAACCTCTGTTGTAATTGAACTCTTGGCAGATGAATAAAGCATTGTTCTAAGCATTTTAACTTAGTATTTGTGTGCAGGGGAATCTTGTGAGAGGGACAGGGCCCACCTTCTTCACAAGATTCACCCATTCCTTTCCTGTTAAGTGTGTGTTATTTATGTATGTGTTTAGCCTTGCTTATGATATTTCCCTTTGCTGATACGTTGTTCCTTTAATCGATTGGTGTTGTGAGAAGTGTGTCACCGGTGAATAGGATTTTTGGTGTGTTTTGGCGACTGGTCACGGAGGCAGGTGCTAGACATCCTTATTCTGAGGACAGGGTCCTGGTCCTCTGTTACAAACAACCATCATTTTTTCTGCAGATTTGTTACCTTTACTCAATTTCATTTCATTTCTGCAATAGTTTAAGACTGTTGTAACGCAGAGTAAGCGTTTGATAGGAATTAGATTTGTTGTACTACAGCTTTTAATGCTTTTGAAATTAAAGTACATACAGTACGAGGTCACCTTTGAAACAAAAGGACTTTCCCGGGTTGACAAATTAATGTGGTACTCGACTGTTTAATCAACAACAATTCGAGTGACCAACACCAAGTAACTAGCCCAAAGCTTCATTTTATAGTGCAAGGGAAGGAGGTTACAGGTCCACCATTGAAGGGATAGAGTCCTTCTTCAAGGGGATAAGCTCCTCACATCAAGGGGTTAGCTCCTTAAGGAATGGGATGCATGAACCCTCAAGGAGCGAACTTGACAACGCAAGATTCCCTCTAGAAGCTTCCATAATTGACTCACAGTGAGTTTTAAAGAATAAACTTACGCCTTTTTAACTTTTACAGGGGTTTGCACCCATAAATGTAGATACAGAGTGGTCAGGTGCACAGGGGACATGACCAATGGGTGCGGTACCGCAGGTAATGCTAAGAGAAAGTGTGAAACCAGAGTTTTAGAGATTTTTAAGGACTTTCTCTCATTTTCAAAACTTGATATGTAAAGTGAGGTTTAAGACTTGCAAAGGAGGTATGTATGAGTGGTGATAGACTCATATTGATTGCAGAAAGTCAAAGCGACAATTTTTGTGCAACAACGAATCATACCCTTCAGTATCTGATCCAGCTCCCAGGGGGTCTCACCTGGAAGCATCACGATTTTCTTAATAAGAAGAGCTTCAGCATAAATCACATGAAAAAGACATTTGTCGACGCGTTTCGAACCAACCAGTGTGGTTCATCATCTTGTTTAATCCTAGAAATAAAATAATATATTATTAATCTTAATATTATAAAAATAATAATAATATTAAATTTATTAATATAACTTTAGCCTGGGTCCTAGAGTCAAAAAATAGCCGTTATGTGGTCCTAGAGTCGAAAATAGCCGTTTTGTAGCCGTTGGAATCTCTGCTCAGTCTATTTAACTTTCTAAGCCAGATCTATCTCTTCAACTTGTCCTGACGATGAACCACACTGGTTGGTTCGAAACGCGTCGAAAAATGTCTTTTTCATGTGATTTACGCTGAAGCTCTTCTTATAAATATGACAGATCATAGAAGCCTCAATTCCACGATTTTCTTAATCCCAATAATCGATTGTGTCTCTAATTTTGGTCTGCTAAATTCCTTGTTTAGCACAACTTGGATATCCATGATCCCTACGTTTGGATTGTCATTGGAACGCTTGATGTACCATGTCAGTGCATGGTCCTACAAGGCACTAACCAGTGTTTCCTTCTTGATATTATGATCTGTGACTCCTTGCACTTCCCATATAGCCTTTAGCATGAACCAAATCTTTGTTCCCTACTCCTTTGAATACCGACAACTTTATTGCACTCGCCATATTTAACTGTGGTGGTGGCGAGGTGATGTGGGCAGAGATGGGGGTGAAGATGGTGAAACTGGTGGTGGTGTAGGTGGGGGTGGTATGCATGGAATTCACTGCCTTATTAGACTTAACACACTTCTTGGTGAAACTTTTACGAGCTCTTCCTCGCTTTCTCGTCAAGGTGAAATCAAGGAGCTCGTTTCTATCTTTATGCTACCTTCATTTCTATAGATCCTCCCACTTCGCGTAGTACCAAACATTAATTGATTCACATAAACCACTTTTCACACAATAGCATCTTAATCCAAGTGTTAAAAAATTTAACGTACTTACCTCGTGGTCCTTTGAGGAAGCATTATTCCACCTCGCTGTAGCTGACTAAAGTGTCTACCACGAACTCGATGATAAACCCTCCTATAATTTGGTCAAGCCAATGGTCCACAGCGTGCGTGATATTATCTTCTAATGCTTCTAGTCTACGCACCAACTTTGGAGTCCACATAATAGGTTTGTCAAGCACAGTAGTTTCGTAGCACGTTTTACTGTGCTTGTTTGTTAGATTATGTTGACTCATCCCTTATCTGTCCTAAAAACCAAGAACCTGTTTCCTGCAATTATGACTTTAAAGAAAGCCTCGCATCTCCCAGCTGGTGATACTTATGAAAAAAGAGAGATAGTTTATTGTATATAGAGATTTTATGAAGAGAAACCTCCTTCATAATTCCAAAAAACTTTTGCATGTGGCCAAAAAATGATCTTTAAAAAGACTGCTAAATCCAGAAAACAAAGTTCCTCTCAGTAGTTTCGTAGCGCAAGTTAAACCGCCAATTTCTCCCACCTCATACTAAATTTGAAGAAACTGAAAGATAGTTTTGTAGTTCAGTATGTTAGGAATAAAAACCTCTTTCAATTTTCAAAAATGAGTTTTCAGTCGCTCAGGAATCCCCTTGGAAGTTGACTGCTAAAACAAGGAGACAAAGTTCCTCCTTTTTAGGGTTTCATTCTTATGCTTATCTTAGAATCCTTCTCATAAAAAAATTGACCCTTTAAGAAATGTGACATGTGTTCTATCATCCCTTGAACCTTTCTCTTACACTTGTGCAAAAATTAAACTCCTTGAAGGTGCATGAAGAAGGTCAATCTGGATGTGCTGTGAAATAAATTGTTGTTTTTGTAGCACAAAACTTTGTTTTTTACATATCTCCTTTAGTCTTTGAGTTTTTCCCTTACTTGAGCTTTAATCATTCACAAGTAACCTCCTCACATTCTTCAATAGCATCATTCTCCAAAAATATCCGCTTCTTTCCCTTAAAGAGTGATCAAAACGCCAAAACTGCACCTACAGCAGTTTCGTAGCGCGCTACGAAACTACTGTGCATGTTGAGTCATCAAATTCTCCCAGCTCATAATGAATTTGAAGAAACTGAAAGAGGTTTTTGTAGATAGGTACGTTAGGAAGGTTAAAGGCTTCATAAAATTCGAATTCATGGAGTTATAGGTGTCAAAGAGAATGTTTAATTCCTAGACAAGGTTGTTTTATCATAATAAGGAGTTGCACTCCTAATTGTATTAGGACTCTAAGGCGGTCAGTTAACTGTTACTTGGAATTAATAGTTTGTTTTATGGTTAGAATAGGTGTCAATCATAGAAATTCGAATTCTCCTGATGAAGGATGAGGGAATCCTTATTGTGAAAGCTATATATGAAGCAAGAGGTTGAATTAGGAAGTGGTTGGAGAATGTTATAGAAAAAGATTACTTTTGTAAATGCAGTGGAGGGACTGATATATATAGAAGCAGTTTAACTTTTTTGAATCTGAGATTCTTAGTGTACTTTAGTGAGCTTTATCTTTTATCTTTGATATGTTTTTCTTCCATATTCTTAATGCTTATTACTCAGAATTCATGTAAGAACATGCTCTGACTTCCTTTAAGTGTTAAACTATGGTGAATTGAGTTATTGGGTCATATCTTTGGATGTTTTTCTTCAATGTTTCAATACTTATTACTCAAAATTCATGGTTACTCATGCTCTGGATTCCTTTAAGTATTAAACTCTGATGAATCACTTTTAATACTTTCCTTTTGAATACCTTGATGTGTCATTACTTAGAATTCATGCCCACATGCTATGACTTCTATGAACTTCAAGTTATTGAGACTTTCCTGAATGTGTTACTCTTTCATTGAAGTATATACAAGCCTCAGTTTTATAAGAAGAGATATTTGTTATCTTTATCTCTATCACTGACTCCATAGCCCAATGGTAGCAAGTCTCCATCTTTCAACCTATAAACATATAAAATCACAAACCATAGAGTTATCCATCTATCTATATCTTTAATCAATATCATTAACCCTTTGAGAGAGCCTTCTCAGGCTGAGAAGGCTAAGCCTTAGCTAAAATATTGGTTTGAAATAATTACACTGAGATTGACTTGATGAGCAGCCTATCAAGGTCCTATTTTGGTGATAACACCTTCCTTGATTGTCTGCTAACTTTGCGATCCACTCGTACAACTCAGAGGGGAAAGACATAAAGAAAATTTCATGGATTTCCATATATATGTAGCGCTCTAACCACTCTTCCTTCGATACTCACAGATTCCTATTTTCCTGCACCGCGAACTCGTGAATTTTTCTGTCCAACCACTCTTCAATTTCTTTCTTTGTCGAATTCCAGTGACACGACATCAGACATCTCTTATGCAGATCCCAGTCCCAGCAACAGACCCATTTTTTAGCTTGTTGGGGCCTGACCCAGATTCAGAGATGATTTATCCAAACAAATCCTGGTACTACTATCCCTTTCGGCAATAGTCCACGGAGCGCAAACTCAGGTGTCACCCGAAGTAGTATGCGAGGGTGCTAGAACTAGGTTTCCACACCTTGGAGATATCTGATGATTTCAAGTGGTCCGCAGTTCAGCCCTGCATGCACATCACTACTCGCACTTACCCATATTTTGAAGCCTGAGATGTTGTCTTCGCACAACCCTACTCAAGGGCCGAATGCAGTTATTACCAAAGTCTTTACTGGTATCCCACTGTTAGTTTATTAACTTAGCTTATTTGTATGTGTTAAGTTATACTTAGCAATATAAACCATTCATACATGTGTGTGCAGTAAATCAACAGTATATTTGCAATTTACATTAACCACGCATTAATCCAAGAACAGATACATGAATTGGTAACAAAACCTTTCTTTATTAATCTCTTCTTTGGTTATAGACTCAACTCCACGTTGCACACTCAGATGCAGGGGTCCGCACACTCAGCCGCGGACTACTAGGCATCTGCGCACTTAGCTACAGAGCCCTCTCCTACTCTATGACCCAAGACACACTTAGAGCCTCTCTCTATTTATACAATCCCATGGTCTGCAGACCATTGGTAGGCTGACATTACAATATAAGACAAGGGCGGACAACCCTGTGACTCTATCATACATTTCGCACTCCGCACCCATAATTTGCGGAGTCTTTATAATAATATTGGGTCAAAACTTGGGCTTTGAGCCCCAAAACATGCCTCGAGGGGATTCCATTCCCAACAAACCCTCTCCTAGTTGGTAAAGAGGTTGACTTGGATCCATCTCTTGTCCATCTTACTCTTCCTGAGCATGACTCTCTTGTGTCTCTTTGCGACCGACCATTGGGCGAAAAAAGTGTCACCTTGGCTTCACATTTAGTTGTTCACTCTCTTCCCAATGAGAGTAGTGATCATACTACTCATGTTCTTCTCGTCTCCTCATATTCTTATGAATCGAAGAGTGACCCTCCCATCCTATTTGGTCAAGAAAGTCCTTCTCCTTCTCCAACGGAGCATGGGGGCAATCTTATGATAACCCCACCAAGTAGTTTTGTCACTTCTTTTGATTGCAGTCAATTGACTACTTTCATCCTACCACCTTATGTGCCTTTCTAGATCATAGTACAAGCCTATAATATGGTAGTACATGGCACTATATTAGATGAGGGCACATCTGTTAGCATCATGTATTCAACTATTTGGCAAGATTTGGGTTCCCCACAGATTGTGCTTGTCACTTAGAATCTGTTGGCTTTCAATAGAGGAACCAGTCAACCCTTAGGGGTCCTTCCAAAGTTCCTTATTAAGTTGGGAGGAAAGACTGTCTATATATACGTGATGGTAGTCCAAAATCTGTTAGATTTCAAGTATCTCCTTGGACACGACTATGTTTATGTCATGGGAGCTCTTGTTTCTTTTCTTTTCGATGTGGTTTTTTTTCCACGTGAAGGGAGAATAGTGACCATTGATCAATTGTCATTCATTGGTCACTAGGTGCCTCCTATGAAACCATCATCCCCTATTGGTTCTTGTTTGCAAGTAGTACCTTCCCCACCACAAGTAAATTATGTGGCTACCCGTTCCATCTCTACATCTACTGATGAACACAAAGATGGTATAGTACATTATGTACTGGGGGAATTGGAACCCGATCTATATTTGGTACCAAATGACATGTATTCCTCCCAGAGTGTGGTTCTTCCATCTAGTGAAGACCTCTTGGGAGCCATGTTCTCAAATGGTTCATGAACATATGTGTGAGCATAGTTTCTTGTCTTGTGTCAAGCTCATTAAAAAATGAAACAAGGGTCATGATGATAATTCTTGGTCTTGTGTCAACCTTGTTAAAAAATGAAACAAAGGGTGTGAGCATAATTCCTTGTCTTGTCTCAAGCTCATTAAAAAATGAAACAAGGGGCTTGAGGATAGTTCTTTTATTGTGTTAACCTCATTAAAAAATGAAGCACCTCCCTTTTCCAAATTGATCCTTTGATTAAAATCTCGTAAAATCCTAGTCAAGTCTTTCCTGGATCTTGAAAGTGAACCTTCATTCCATTCACCTAGTTGAACAAAATGAAACTTTGGGGGCATGTACCTTGAATTGAGTCATTATGCCAGGGGTATGCAAACTTATCTCAAGCATAGTTTTTTCATTTCAAGCTTATGTAAACATGAAACTAAATCGAAACAGAGTTTTTCATGGTTCAAGCTTGTGTAAAAAAGAACCCATGCCCGATTTACATCTCGTGATTATCGTTTTAATCAGTTGATTTTTACTAGATGAGCCTTGGTTGTTTTGTTCCATTTCCACCATCTCTTTGGTCGATCATATGCTTTCACTTGGTTGTTTTTTCCCTTTAATAAGGAACCATAGAAAGAGTGGTTTTATTAGCTAGCCTCTTGAACATTACATGTTTTGAGTAGTTCCTCCATTTCCAAAACCAATTGCTACCCTTTATACCACTCGTTCCTCCAAGAGGAATCACCTTTAAGCTCTTTTCTGACTCATAAAAGATGAAAAGATTGCCGAGTATTTTTTCCCTTTTTTGACTCGTTAAAGAGAATAAAAAATGGGGGGTCTACTTTCAAGTTCTTTTCTGACACTTTAAACATGAAAATATTTTTGAGCTCCTGTCATTTTGAACTCATTAAAGGTTGCAAAACATCATGCACCTAATATACATTTACCCCTTTTTTGAGTTGGGATGCACTATTTATGAAAAAGGTAATCCTAGACTGAAATGGTCAAGCAATTCTCTCAAGTATCGTTTTCTACCTTTTTGGGCTCGAGAGACACAAATGTATGAAAAGGGACCATGTGGAGTTTTCTTTTCCATGTATTTTTCAAACTCTCTAAACATGAAAATGATACTGAGTTACCCCTTTTTCAAACTCATTAAAACATTAAATGACATTGGATTTGTCGTCATGACGAATTTGAGCTTCTCCTTCCTAGGGCTCATTAAACTTACTAGGTCAAATTCATCTAAAGGATGAACTTACAGTGCAAGCATATGATATCCCCTTCAAGCTTGCGATAAAAAATAATTGGGGCACCTGCCAGAAATGGTGGGGGGGAATTTGGAAATTCTATCAGTCGTGTCGGTAGTTCACTCTTGAACATGACACTTTCTTACTTCATGTTGGTTTAGGATATCCTCCTTTTCATTTGACCTTCCTCGGTTGGGCCGCTCATTTTTTCCTTCCATTTGATCTCTACCATGTCATTATGACCACCGATCCTATGGATCCAAAAGCTACCAAACTCTAGAATCATGTCACTAATATTTTCAAGACTCAGTCCTTCTGCAGTTACACTTACTCCTAGTTCTCTGTATCATTTGAAATCATTCCCATCCCTTTGTCTTGTGTCGATGATGTGGGATACACCATGGGCCTATGTCGACACGGTCACTTCCTGTTGACTTCATCTCATTATCTAGGAAGTTGACCGAGAGACTCCCTTCTAGTACCTTAGATATTGCATGCCCTAATGGAAAGTTCTTTACATTTGATGACAAGTTCACATCATTAACTTTTGATCAGGTGATTTCACAAGTGTTCGACATCAGTTCCTTTATTCACATAATGTGAACTGTGCTGAAAATACCTTGAGAGCCATTGTCATTATTGGTGGTTTCTCTCACACTTGTTAATGGTTCACATAATTGACTGGTAATCAAGCAACTTCCTAGCATGTTTGATTTGAACACATTGATTCACATGTTAGAATTTGTACTTTGATCGGGTCGTTTGGAGCGCAAGACCCAGGGCTAAGATTACACAAGTCTAGGTTGCGAGGAAATGTGACATGGTCATGGTTATATATATGTTTCTTTCAGATGGATGGTTGCGACCATACCATGAGTTTTTATATGTGATCCTTCTCATTATTGGATGGTTGTGGCCATACCTTGGTTTTGTTATGATCCTTTCTATTGGATGGCTATGCCCGTGCTTGGATCCATTTACATGATCATTCTCTGGATGGTTGCATCCATACCATGATTCATGTATCATTGTTTAGAGTTTTTAGTGATGTATATGTATCTATGCTTGCTTGCAAGTTTTCTAATGAAGGACTCTAGTTCCCCCCTTCCACTTGTAAATCATTTCGCCCCACTCTAGTTTGGCCTTCACGCTTTAGGGGGCATCGGCTACACAACATTTTTTCACTGTCCCTATACTCCCAGTCTACGATCCTGGAGGACCTCTACATTGTACAAAACATGCTTTCCGATCATGAAGAAACTCCCAGTATGTCCCTCTTCATGAGCAGAATAATTCCCCTTTACATAATTTCCCAAGAATCTTCCTTCTATCCCAATTTATAAGACTGATGCTACTGACCAGTTTTCTCCTCGTGCTAATTTATAGAGGTTAAAACTAGCCCTCGTGCCATTTGGAGTGACTGAGCCCTTTTCTAGTTGTGTCGATCCTATTTTGGAAGTTTTTTTAAATTAGGATCTGAAGCTTCCATGTCTAGAAGCTTCATAACAGAAGTCTGGTAGATGGTTGGGCCAGATAGAGCCAAGGGAATTAGTTTGGGCTCCTTTCCCCTATTAGGATGTAACAACCTCAAGAGATAAGACCTTCTCCCATGATGAAAGGAACCATCTCCCATCCATCCAAGCTATATAAACCTCTCTTTTTCCCAAGAAAACGCTAGTTGGAGTTTTGGAGAAAGTTTGAATAACCAACAAGTCATCTATAGCTTGTAGCTTTCTAGTGAGTGTTTGAGGGAGAATAGTGTGATTTTGGTTTGGTTTTAGACTAGAGGGAAAGAGGCCTTAAAACTTACATTGCTCGAGCTATCCATGAAGTGTTAGAAGAAGTGTGGGAACCCGGATATGTCGGAGGAGACTAGCAACATCAAGGCACTAGTTGTAATCTCTTTTTGATTTATATTAATGCAACTATCAATTGATTTCCTACATGAAGTGTCATTTTACATATTTATGGCTTAATTTTCCTTGACCTATTAAGTAGGCTAAATACAATATTGTATGCTATCACGTTTGTTGTTGTTGTTTTCTTGTTTAAGGTATTCAAAGGAAGGAAACAGAAGATAGCTGGAGTGAGGAAGCAAGATCATCACCAAGCGGAATAGAATTCTAAGAGGTAGGCCCTCTTAATTGATTCTAGCATAAGGATATTTTCCATATATTGTTTGCTTGTGGCTATGCCTGCTCTCTTGGACTAGAGGAATTGTTTGTGTCCGCACTGAGAATTTACCTGCACCACAAGGGATGAATTTCTCTTGAACATGTAGGTATCATTACAAGAATTTTATAACTAGGCGATAGACTTCATGGGGTCAATTCAGCCACTAGGAAAGAAGAAAAGGGTCAGATACATCATTACAGCAACCAAATATTTGGTATTGTTGCATGACAGCTAGTTCACAAAGTTTCCAGGAAATTTCCAAATGCATTCACTGGGGCCATATATTTTTAATGAGATTACGGATGGTAGCGCAGTTCAGCTCACAAAGTTGAATGGGGAATTATTTTTGGGAAAATCCAATGGGAATTGGTTAAATTTGTACAAGGTTGATCCTACCCCTACACAATGACTATATGGTTGTGGGATAGTCTTAGTGTTCTAGGAAGTTGCAAGGGAACGTGAGACTATAAACTACACTACTAAAATGAAGGTTAGGTGAAGTGATGGGGTTGTGCGACATATGAAGGCAAGGCGCAGAGGAGATATGCAACGAAGAATTTGTTCTAGGATGGTTGGTCCAATGAAGTCAAGCCAAAAAGTGACAATTTGAAGCACTGTAATTGATTGGATGGTGATTTTTCCATTAAAGAGAGAGGAGGGAGAGAATTTAAGATGCATATCTTTGGAAATATGCTACCAAAAACACATTAATGACAAGGATTTGGAGGGAACAGACAGGTTTGTATTTAAATTGAGCTATAAATATGGCATCTCGCTCCACATTCGAACACTTTTCTTCTTGAGGATTTTCATTAAGCTTTCGTGTCTAAGTTTGCACCAAAAAAAACACTCTATGTCTGGGTGGGATTGGGAGAGAATTAAGGAATAGATTTCATAGTCAGGATTCATGAATTTGGCTTATTGGAAGCGTGCGATATTCCTCGATAGAATGACTATAGCGAAACCTAAGACAGAGCCAACCCAACCTATACCTACAATGCTTAGGTCACCAAAGCCTAAGCCATCTACTTTCATGACGAGAGATAAGCAGCACAAGAAGCCTAAGCAAGCACTACTGTGGCAATCATTGCGGAAACATCCAACAAAAATCTACCATAAGGGAAAGATGGATAGGTCTAAACAGCTGATAGAGCCCCTGGACCTGGATGAGGAAGATCTGCACGTAGGAATAGAGGAGATTGATGTAGAGGTGGCTAATCCTATAATTCGGCTACCACAATATATTCCACCAAGAAAAGCCACAGATAAAGTACCTAAAAAGTCGGATTCTGTGAAGTTTATGGTCTCCACACCTTTGCAGATGTAGAATATGTTTTTTGAGGGAAATTTGTTGGCTCGTATACCATACTTGAAAATGGAGGATTGGGACATGGGGGACCATGATAGGTTTCCACAGTTGGCATTAAGCAAGTACCTAAAGAGGATTTATTATATAGAGTCAGACGTCACGTGACTTGAGCCGATGAAATGGGTGGTTGGAGTTGGGTGCGCGGGGCTCTTAAATATGTTGTGGGTGTCGTACTTTAGTCACACCACTATTAATACAGTCTACCTATACCAATTGTTGACACTAGTACACGATGGGTGCCTTTGGTTGGGAGGACCCATCCTGATCACTGATGTGCTTATCCACATAATAACGTTGCTACCATACCAAGGGCTGCACCTTGTGGAGGCATTTGTAAGAAAATCGCAAGAGAAATAGTTGGCAGACCAAATGAAGAGTGATTTTGTTCTGGTCAAGAAGTCATGTGATTATTCCATTTAGTCAATCTTAGATGGCCTGCTGCAATTTGTTGCACAAATATTGGCTAGCACGATCATGAGAAAGTGTTGCGTTGATGAAGTGCCAGTGCCAGTAGTTTCTTTGGCTTCACAATGTGCCAAGGGAGTCTAGTACAATTAGGTTCAATACTTATGTCATGAATTTTTAGAGGATTGTAGGGAGGCCCATGATGAGGGAAAGGTGTTCCACTACACGTGGTTGTTGTTTTTGATCACATTAGTGGCCTAGAGGATGCTCGAAGAGAGTCAATTCTCTCAACAAGACTTAGACCTACCAGAGGCCGTGAATTTCACTTCATTGTGGGCCATTAAAGACCCCGAGCAAGTCATGGAAATGAAGATATTTTGGGTCTTGTTTGATTAAAATCTCAGGATGGTGATTAACCAATGGCCAAGGTTATCATCGAGTTTGCATGCGCAGTACCTCAACGTCGTAGATTTCAAGGCAGACTTCCATAATATGCACATTCGCGTGAAGAAAGATGCCAAGGGAATATGGCACAAGTTTCCATACTTAGTTGTTGAGGATGATATTCTGGGGGTTGCCAGCAAATTTCCAAGTGATTGGTTGACCCCCTCTAATGCCGACACAAGAAATAGTAAGGTTGTTGAAGGTGAAGCAACACAAACCACAACAACAACATCAGTAGAAAAGAAGAAGGAAGTACAGAAGGCTTCTGCTAAAGAGAAGGTTGCGGAAAAAGAAAAGGCCATGTAGTAGAAATAAGTTGTTGCAAAGAAAAAATAAGTTACCATGATGGAAAAAGAAGCTGCTACCAAGAAAAAAGAAACAACAAAAGAAAAGACTACGTCACAGGCCACCATTGACCTTGGTGAGTCAAAAATAGAGCGGACGAATGTTGAGGAAGAGATAGAGGAAGAAGTGGAAGGGGGCGCAGGCTTGGAGCCCCCCTTCATCATCAAGAAGAGGTAGAAAAGGAGTTCAAAAGGGTTTCACAAGAAGAAAAAATCAAATAATTAGTGAGCACAATGCCTTTGGTTATCATAAAGGAGGATCTAGTTCAAATTGGGGATGTGGTCCGCGATGCAATGTCAGATCTTTGGGGACACTTTGAAGATCAGTACTAACAAATGTATCGTAATTTACAACAGGGCCTACAGGATTTATAGGTCCAAATATGTCTCATTCAAGCGAGCGTGGGCTAAACAAGGGTGAAGAAAGCGAGCCTAAAACAAGCAAGCGGGTTGGCCCTAGAAGCAGAACTCACCCTGGATCTTCATAGAGTGCAATTACCAGAGGGGTCTTTGCACGTCGATTCAGCGGAAGGAAGGGAACATCTCCTACAAATGAAGGACTTGAATCTAAATTTGACAGTGCTTCCTATTCAGACTATGCATGAGCCGCACCAAGGGGTGTCAGATGAGCTAAGAATTTGGGAATAACACTTACTAGTGATCATAAATGAGGTAAAAACCAATAATTAACAGATATTTGAAGAAAAGGCGCAACCTCTCAAGGAAAAGGAGGAGGTAACAATTCAAAATTAGCAATATTATGTAGGCTTGTAGTGAGCTTCCTGAGCTCCAAATTCTGACCGAAGTGGCCTCTGCAGAAAATATTTTGAAGACAGTTACCACAGTAAAGGAGTCACAGGTAGAAATTAGCAAATTCAGGCTTGAGCTACAGCTACAAATCTCTGAGCTACAACTTAAGCTGCAACCTACTATTCCTCAAGAAGTCAGAGAGCAACATGAAGCTGCTATTAAAGAAGAGATGGCCACCTTGGAAGTTGCAGTCAAGGGTTGCACTCAGTTGTTTGAACAGGCCATGGAATTATGGACCTCACTATAGGAGGACACAACTCCGCAAAAGATTGAAGAAGATATCTGTTACTGGGAATAGTGTCCACTCAGAGCTGCTATTCCCACTAAGACTGGTAGTTATCTTAGAAACAAACAAGTAAAGTCTACTTTCGCTTTCCTTTATGAAAATAGATAAGAGTGGAACCAAGGAGACTAACCTTAGTCTTACGCTTGGTTTCCTTGTTTGATTCCTCTCCTTCCTGATAAATATTTGTCGCTTCTTCTTCGTATGCCCAGCTAAAGAGCACCTGTGGAATCAAAGAAACATACTACTATCGAAGAACAGAGATCTATATTCATAAATAACACAGGACCATATATGTGTTAACCATACAAATGCATATATAAGCAAACATACAAGAATATGGAGGAAAACTTGAATAGCTTTATTAAGATCA
>APFE031375783.1:1266-20411 GCA_000404065.3 Pinus taeda
GTTATATACCTAGGGGGGATATATGGGGTACCAAGGGAGGTACCCAAGGTAATAATGTAATAATGGGATGGGCCATAGTAATAAATAAGGTGGTTAACCCATATCATGTAAGGGACCACAAGTAGTTAGTAATAAGGTAATGGGCCCATGGTATTAGTCGATGGTATGAGGGAACCATGGTAATGATCCATGGTATTGTATGTATGAGGCCTATATAGAGGCTAGAGACTCCATGTGAAGGAAATGTGAAGGATTATTGTATGAACAGGCATATGACTTGTGGAGTGTTCTCCTTCCTTAAGGAGTGAATGTATGGTGTTGCCCTACCTTAAGGGTTTGATCAATAAATAATAATTTCATATTATTTCTGGGTTTATTTGCATTATCTTATATTTTCATGTCAGATCTATAATATTTCCGGGTTAGATCTATAACAAGTGGTATCAGAGCACTCTCTTGGGCAAATAGTGGAGATTTTTTTTTTATTTATTTTTTGCAGGATTTTGGGGGTGGCAATTTTGCAGATCAGATCTGTACGTTTTGGTGCAAGATCTACAAAATCTAATTGTAGATCTAGATTCTATGTGAAAAAAATACCCTATTTAAAAAAAAATATCAGTCGAATCGGAGTCCGGATGAAGGAGATATTGCTAATTTAAAAAACAGTGGGGTTGTAGACAAATTTTTAGGGCAGCGAGTTTGTGGTGCATATCCGGATGTCCTGGTGCAAGATATGAAAAATATAATTGCAAATCTGGATTCTTTCTGAAAAATACCCAATTTCAAAAAACAAATCAGTCGAATCGGAGTCTGGATGAGGGAGATATCGCTAATTTAAAATCAGCTCTTTTTGCAGAAATTTGGGGACGGCTGGAGAGTTGCAGCACAAATCTGAAATTCTAGTGCCTGGATCAAGATTTCTATCACATGGGAAGATGCATAAGGGTTGTTCCATTTTCGAAAATAGGTCATAATAGAGATTCTGAGTAATATTGACGGAATTGTGGCCATTTCAAATTTTCGCCAAGTAAGTGAATTTTTCTCAAACTCTCTTCATGGAGATGCTATATTTTACAGGGAAAGATAATGGTCCTACTATTGAAGAAGTCATAAAACAAAGAAAGATAATATATGTGAAATATTGGAAGAATTTAATGTGGATGGGTTTCCACGATGAGGCTACCACATGGTGATTCTCAATTGGCAACAAGCAGTTGACCAAACTTTCAGATGCTGAATTTGAAAGAATCCTTTTAGACAAATGGTCTCGGGCTAGAAAAAAGGAGAATGAGAAGCGTAAGGGATTATTTTCTACGGGTGTCTCCTTATTGCAGGTTCATTGATTGATTCAGAAGGAGAAGATCATTGTGTCTATAAATCCTAGTTGCAAGCATAATTTTATCAATGCTAATTTGGCAAAAAAATTGAAAAATTGCAAGTTCCAGCCAAACGCATTGAAAACACACAGGTTGATGATGAGGATGTTCAATTTTACAAGGATTTGAAGCTTTCTATGGATAAGTATGTGTTGCATGGTGATTTTTATACTTTAGAGATGGATAATATGGATGTTGTTTTGGGATACCCATGGATGGAATCGGTGGGTACTATCAATATTAATGTGCAGAAGAAATTCCTAAAGCTCTGGTATAAAAAGAAGAAAATTACATTACAGGATATTTCCATCAAGAAACAGGTAAAGTATAGGGAGGCTAAAACAGAAGATGTTCCAGGGACTAACATATCAGATGATGAGCCATTGATCATCGACAATCAAACACAAACAGAGCTGAAGCAGAAAAGGTTACAGGTGTTGATACATCAGATGAGGGCTCAGTGGTTGAAGAAAAATTGGAAGATAAGACACCACAACAGGCACCACAACATAACAGTCGGGCTCTAGTATGGGGTGAATTAAAGAAAAAGACATCATGGGTTAAAACTTCAACATATCATCACCCACATCACCCCGCAAGACAACAACCAACAAGATGGAAACCAACTAGCCACAAGAACAACAACCCCCATAGGACAGATAGAGAAGAGTGAAGATCCGCCTACTACACATCAACATAGAAGAGCTATCATGGTCAACTTCCATCTCAAGCGAGTGAGGCACCAGCGAGATCGAGGGTTCACCTTTCTCTTGGATGGCTAGATGCACGTGCATGGTACCAGTGGACTACTCTTTTGAGTAGATCTTATTATTTGTGTTCTTCCCATGTTTCGGGGACGAAACATGCTAAGGGGAGTGGAATGTTAGATACTTAGGGGGGATAATATGGGGCACTAAGGGAGGTACCCAAGGTAATAATGTAATAATCGGATGGGCCATAGTAATAAATAAGGTGGTTAACCCATATCATGTAAGGGATCACAAGTAGTTAGTAATAAGGTAATGGGCCCTTGGTATTAGTCGATGGTATGAGGGAACCATTGTAATGATCCATGGTATTGTATGTATGAGGCCTATATAGAGGCTAGAGACTCCACGTGAAGGAAATGTCAAGGATTATTGTATGAACATGCATATGGCTTGTGGAGTGTTCTCCTTCCTTAAGGAGTGAATGTATGGTGTTGCCATACCTTAAGGGTTTGATCAATAAAGAATAATTTCATATTATTTCTGGGTTTATTTGCATTATCTTATATTTTCATATCAGATCTATAATATTTCCGGGTTAGATCTATAACAAAAAATGGGGAAGTTGTTAGAAATAAGGCCAGGCTTGTTTGTAAAGGGTATGCTCAACAAGAAGGAATAGACTTTGAAGAAACTTTGCTCCCGTTGCTAGACTTGAGGCCATCAGAATGTTCCTTGTTCTCTCTAGCTTTCAGAAATTCAAATTATTTCAAATGGATGTGAAATCTGCCTTTCTGAATGGAGACTCAGAAGAAAAAGTGTACATTGAGCAACCAGACGGATTCATTCTTGGAAATGATCCAAAACTTGTATGCAGACTTAAGAAGGCTCTCTATGGTATTAAACAGGCTCCAAGGGCTTGGTATTATCGTCTGGACAAATATCTTCATCAACAAGGTTTTTCAAAAGGATCGGCAGATAGCAATCTTTATATAAAAATTGAAAATGACAATTTTCTAATACTTGTTGTGTATGTTGATGATATCATATTTGGCAATAATGAAGAAGCTATGAGTCAAAATTTCACCTTGGTGATGCAGAAAGAATTTGAAATGTCCTTGATTAGAGAGCTGACATATATTCTTGGTTTACAAATCCAACAAAATGAAGGTGGTATCTCTTTATCTCAAACCAAGTACCTCAAGCAGATCTTGAAGAAATATGGGATGGAGGATTCGAAACCTGTATGTACCCCAATGGTGATAGAATGCAGCCTCAACGCAAATGATGACTCGACAGTAGTGCATCAAACAACCTATAGATCTATGATTAGTAGTATTCTCTATCTAACATGAACCCGACCAGACATCATGCATGCAGTGGGAATAGTTGGAAGATTTCAGGCAAATCCAAAGGAAACTCATCTTCAGGCAGTAAAGAGAATTTTCAAGTATCTTCAAGGAACTCAAAACTATGGTCTATGGTATCCTAGAGATACAGTTCTCACTCTTCATGCTTATACAGATGCAGATTGGGCTGGAAGCGTGGATGACAGAAAAAGCACTAGTGGTGGTGCATTCTTTATGGGTTCCAGACTAGTATCTTGGTTCAGAAAGAAACAGAGTTCGATTTCTTTATCTATAGCTAAAGCAGAATATGTGGCTACTGCATCTTGTTGCACACAACTCCTTTGGATGATGCAAACTTTGCAGGATTTTAAAATCACTTGTACTCCACCTATCTCCATCTTATGTGATAATACAAGTGCAATCAACATTTCAAAGAACCCAGTCATGCATTCAAAGACCAAGCACATACCGATCAAGTATCATTTTCTCGGGGAACAAGTGCTGGAACAAAAGGTCAAATTGGAATATGTTCCCTCCAAGGAACAAGTTGCTGATATTTTCACCAAACCACTACCCAAGGAGACATTTGAATACCTCAGATAGAAGCTGGGGGTAGTTGATGCTTCAACTTGCTATTGAAACCTGTCTGTTTCAGAGAAATATGGTTGTATGCGAGTTTCATGAGGAGGATCGGCATACATACGTCGGTTTATGCAGATACAGTCGCATATATGATAGTTTGAAGGAAATCAGTGGGGACAGACTCTGGTTGAAGAGAGTCTGATATGGGTTTGACAGAGACCATCTGGCACAGGTTTAGGGGGAGCAGATAAACTTCTGATAATGCATTGTTGGCATTATGTTAGATGCTTTTGGTTCGAGTACACAAGCTGTTTTGGGTTCAGGTGGATCAGCTGCAGAAGGAGAACAGAAGGAAAACATGGTTGTTGATCTGTAGAGTGATTGACAGATGCTGCTGATATCAGTTATTAGTGACTTTCATAAGTCTTGCTATTTCGTCTCTATGTCATGTATATCGTTTATTGTCAAGGTCATGTAACAACCTATTTTGGTTTCCCCACTATGCCTGGGATGAATGATGTAATGTACTTGGTTGTCTTATGCAAATCTCTGGTGTATCCCCACTTGGTTGGGTGATGGATGTATGTATAGAGTCTGTTGGTGATAGGAAGGTATTTTATGATGTATAAGTCATGGTTATTCTTAAAGAACATCTTTTTGCAGATCTTGCCTACAAGTCAGGGGGAGCTTGGTCAGCACAGCAGAGTAGAGATTTCAGCATGTACTCAGGGGGAGCACAACCCTTTGCCCTTGATGACAAAGGGGGAGAATGACTTTGAGGATCTTGGGGTTGCCATCAAGTACAAAGGGGGAGATTGTTGGCATTATGGCATAGGTTTGGCGCTATGGCACAGGTGTTGTCCTTGATGGCAACTCACTCTGGTGACAGATCACAGTTCAGGCACTCAGAAAGAAGAAAAAGATATATACACAGGTTCACCTTGACGAAGCTTCGTATTCACGCCGGTTAGACGTTCCGAAGTCGCATATGCGTATACACGCACTTTCATGCAAGAAAAAGTGTGTACATGTGGGAGAACTTACTTTTGGTCCGTGGTATTTAGTCCTTGGTATTTGGACCTATGGTTTTTGGGCCATGGTATCTCGTCAGAAGTGTTGATCCCAAGTATTAAGTCCATGGTATTGATTTGTTATGGTTTAGGACTGTGGTATTGTGAAAGGCCTAAGACTATAAAAGAGGAAGGTGATCATTTGGCAAAGGATAATCTCAATGAATTGAATATCTGATAAAGAGCTAGATCTGGAATACTGGGGATTGGGTTATGGTGCAGATCTGGATCTGAATGAAGGAGGAACCTGAGCGTAAGGAGAAGGATAAGTTTTATTGAAGGGTCAAAATCTTAAGGCTTGAATAATAGTATCTTTGAATGATTTTGATCTGTTATATGTGGTGCATGCTTGATCTATAAATCTGGTAAACTGGGTTAACTAATGTATGAATGATTGGAAGAGTGAATTATCCTTTATAGATCTGTACGCAGGTTTAGTGAAGAAAAGGCACGTATACACGCTGGTTCTGTGACTAAAAACAACGTATATGCAGATTGGTCCAAACACAGAAGCGTATGCATGCAGGTTTCTGGTTATTAAAGTAGCATACGTCTCTTAAATTGTGTTCTAGCTGCTTCTATTTATTGTTGCAGTGTTCCGGGTTCAGAATTTGGTGTGTGGTTACTGTTATTGTGTTCTGGGTACAACCGTCAAAGAAGAGTCTATTTGATTCAGTGTTAATTGGTGAAAAGGAGATTGTTTGATGATTGATTGATGTTCATGGATCCAGTCTAAAAATTTATGAAACGTGGTCCCTGGAAGCAAAGAGAAGGTTGTAGCCTTCTGCAAGTAGTAGCCTGCGTACTAGTATCGTAGCTAGTACAAGAGCTAAGGGGGTTGTAGATCCCTTCCAAGAAAAGCAGGAGAACGAGAGAGGGTTGTATCTCTCTGTAGGTAGTAGCCTGCGTACTGGTAAAGGACTACACCAGTACAGAAACATTGTAAAAAGAAGTTTCTAAATAAAGGAAGATAAAGACAAATTGCAGCAGGTGGTTTTCACCCACATTGGGTTTCGACCTTATATCTTGTGTTCTTGTGTGTGATTGTCTTCTGCTCTGTTTCACTATTTCTGGTTACTGTTTATTTGATTCTGATACATAGATTAATGATCAACATCTGTAAGATAAATTAAATTATAAGTCTGCATGGTATACACGGGTTTCCTTATCTGTAGTTGCGTATATACGTGATTTTCACTAACTGAAGTAGCGTATATGATCTGGGTTTGAAAAAGAAAATAATTGACTTGATAATACTGATTCACCCCCCCTCTCATTATTATTTCCATTAACGTTTTCATCCCAATCATCCACCTAAAGCTCATTTATCGCGTTTGCAATATGCTACTTTTTGTGTCGTACATAGAACTCTTACAACGCCTCGACAATCCACTCTAGTTTCTCGACATGCCTCCTCTGTTCATCAAGCATCCAAACAGCTATTAGGAAACTAGCTCACAAAAAGATAGAAAAGATAAATCAACGCCTTAGAATTCAGCCTCTTCGAGGGGGCAACCTCCTTTACATTACACAAATGAACAATTCTTGGATGATACAAATGACTAAACCTCCCTTCTATATATAGGAGTCGAAGGGGTCACAATATAATCAAGCCAACATAACAGTAATAACATAAGGGCACAAAATAACAATAGTGATTTTATATGGGGCATACTAATAACAATATGGGGACAATAGGGGCACAATAATAACAATAAGGGATACAATGACAATAGTAATGGGGGAATCACTAGTATTATAGGGGCTTAACATGATCACTGATTCAACTTTGCTTAGCAGCCTCGCTCTAGCAAAATGAATGATTGATCACTTTGGTGTCTTCTCTAACTGACCCTCAAGCCTCCTCTTATACTTTTCTCGTTGGTTCTTCAACGACCGAGATTAAATCTAAAATCAACGAATAAGATTAGATTTGGCTTGATCCATGAATTTTGGGACATTCTAACCCAGTTTTATATTGATACCCACTAATATTTTATTTTAACTAAGTTTAGACTTAGGAACTCCATTAAAAATATTAATTATTTTAATATCTCCCAAACCATTTAGAATCTGCCCAAACTCTTTCTGGAGCTTGGATATTTCACGTGCTTTAGCCTCCCCACCAATTTTCATGGCTAAAGGACATCCGATGCTACCCCAAATCAACACTAGACACTCCCTTAACCACTCTGTGTGAACGTCTGGGGACCATCATTTTCTGGTCTTCTTCAAAAATCTCAGACGCTCCCTTCAGGATTCTGTGCGAGTGTTTGAGACTTCTTGGACGCTCCCTTATCCACTGTGTGCATGCGTTCGGGGACGAAAAAGCTCAGTTACGTGCATGCATCCGCGAAACAGACCCTAGATCTGTGAGAGCTTCACCCCTGTAATTTCAGACCCTTGCGCGAACGTCCTCCATCAGACCTGTGCGAACCAAGACAAAAGAAGAGAGTAGAAGATGGCTTGATCAATGTGTCTAAATGAGCTTGAGGTTTCTTCTATTTATAGGCTTTCGTGAGGGTCCACTTGGGGTTTAGCCGACCTGTCCAATTTTACATGTGCTTAGGGCCGACCTATTCCATTATACATGAGTGGATAATATAATTCAAAAATCAACTTCCACTTGTCCAAATTGGGTGATCTTTAGGTCGATTTTGGTCCTCTCAAAAAGAGGAATTTAATGCAATCATCATCTCGATCATCTGAGTTGTCTAATGTGGAATTTGACCCTAGTTGCAAAAATTAACATTATCTAGACAACCACATGAAGATCATGGACACCAAATGTATGCGTTTAGCCAGGGTTAAAACCCTAATATAGGGGAAAACCCAGTAAAAAACTCTTCCTTTAGTAGATTCAAAATGAGATAGACCAAGACCTTAGACAAACATACTTTCCTCCTCCACCAAGTCATCCTTCCAAGATGATAAGCCCAATTTCGATATTCTCCTTTTATTAAGCAGTTATAGCCCAACAACAACCTAGAAATTTCAGCCCCAACTTCTTTAGAATTTTGTACCATCCCGCACTTCTGAAATTTTTCGGCTTGCCTGCTCTTCTCGCCTACATGCACTTCTCAGTTGACCTACACTTTTCAGCATATCTACACTTCTCGATCTATTTGCACTTCTGAAATTCGACTTTCTTATACATCTGAAATTTTGACTTGCCTTTATATAGGTGTTTCTGCCCCTTAGTTAGGCCGACTTGGTGGAGGAGGCCTAGAAGACCTAAAATATAATAAAATAAATTTATTTCTTAACAAGAGAATCCTAAGAAGGGTATTTTACATTACATTATGACATGGAAAAGGGCACTTGACATAAACCCTATAAGCCTGCAATGAAGGCTATGACCTATAAATAATTGACCCAAGCATGAAACCCATGCTTTAATAAGTCAATTTATTTAACAATAATTTTTTCTTTTCTTTTCTTTTGACAAATATATTTCATTATGACTCAAGTATAATTATGAAGATCGATAATAGTTACATTCTTTAAAATAGAGAAAAGGCGATGCTTCAACTCAGAAACACCCACTGTTGGGATTCAGAACAAAAGAACTTTGCTTTCGCTTCACCCTTGGTGACTTGACTCAAAGGCCAAGTGATATGAGAGAATGCCAACGTGAACCTGCGATAGAAATTGGCAAGACCCAAAAAAGTTGCAGAGCTCTATTAGAGTGGTTGGGGCTGGCCAATCTCAAATAACTTGTAACTTGGTTAGGTCTAGATGCACACCCCACTCATCAATGATGTACCCTAGATATTGAACTTGGGTCATACAAAAAGTGCATTTCTCCAAATTGGCACACAATTTGTGTTGTCGTAGGGTTTAGAGGACTTGTTGAATATGGTGTATGTGCTCTTCCCAACTCTGGTTGAAGATCAAGATGTTGTCCAAATACATTATCACAAACGAGTTGGTGATGTGTTGCAAGATGTCGCCCATCAGTTGCATGAAGGTTGTCGGGGCATTCGTTAACCCAAAAGGCATGAACAACAATTTGAAAAGGCCCCCCTTGGATTTGAAGGCAGTCTTCCACACATTAGAAGGTTCCATTGGTACTTGGTGATAACCAAACTTCAAGTCAATATTACTAAGATATTTGGCCCTAAGCTAGTCCAGAAGGTCATCAATTCGTGGGATTGGATATCTATTCCTGGAAATTATCTTATTCATCACTCAATAGTCAATGAAGAGCCTCCAGGTTTTGTCCTTTTATGTACCAACATGATCAGGCTTCCACAAGGTGATGAACTTGGCCTGATGTGCCATTTCTACAATAACTCCTGATTTGCCTCTTGATTTCATCATTCTCCCTAACAGAGCGTCGGTAGATTGGTCGATTGGGTAGAGAGACCACTAGGGTCAAATCGATGGAGTCCTTGACCTAACAGTGTAGGTGTACCCCTGTGGGTGAGGTGAAGATGCCCCTGTACTCCTCCACGACCTTGTCCATTTGTTTCTCCCATGCGTAGGAGCCCTATCTGGAGGCTATGGATGTGGCCACAATATTCCTCCTACTTTGAAGGTGAATCATAAGGAAGACAAATTTCCCAGTTTAGGAAATGATCTTACTGCATTGTTTAGTAGAGATCAAAGAAAAGGCAGTAGGAAGCACTACCTATGGTATCTTGTACAATTTTTGCCACGAAGTACTAATAAAAGAATGAGGTATAGATTCATATACAACATGACGCTTCCATAGGTATGGATGACCTAATAATAAAACATCAGAGAATTCCAGAGGGGAAACATCGCACAATACCTCATCTGTAAAGGGCTTGATGTTATAAGGCCATTGACACTATTGGCTAACACAGAGATCTCACCATTGGTAGAGCCACCAGATGGTGTACGACTATCGGTGCAATGTTGTTTGCAGCTTCAATCTCTTAATGACCTCAACCAAGATCAGGTTCTTTTGGTTCTCGCTGTCAATGATGAATTGCATCGACGAACCCTTTACCCACATATGCGAGTGGAAGAGGTGCCCCTCCTCTGGATCCTCAGGTTCCACCTTTTGGAACTTGGTGGTAGCTACCATTGTAGTGGCTTTGACGTCAATGATCTGATTTCCCTTATCGGTTCCCTTATTGAGTTCTGACTCAGAATCGAGCATGCATCTATCTTTGAGTCTTTTAGCTCGACCACTAGTGCATTCTTCGTGTGACATTCGTTCGTGTTGTGAGTGGGAGTTTTATGGAACTCACACCACTTGCCACTGTGTTTCTTTTCCTTCCCATTATTACTAGTTTGTGGCTTCGACGAGTTGTCCCAAGGGGGGTCATGGCCTAACTCTACCCTTTGCTCTGTCGCTTGGGGACACCTTTGCTCTACTTGAGTTCACAGATCCAAAGTCTCACTTCTTCTACTTGGATTTTTGCTCAATCTTGGTAGCATATCAGTATGTTGTACCAATCAAGGAGATGTCCAAGAACTTCATTTCCTCCTGAATGTATTTGTGCAAAAAACTATGATACTTGAACATTGGATGTTTCTCAGAATCTTTGATACCCAACTTTGTGCATAGGGTATGGAAAATATTCACCAGCTCATGCACATCTTGATCCCATTGTTGCCAGAGTGTAGTCCATTGTATGTACTTGTCCTCATAGCTTCCCATAGGGTAATATTGTTCCTTAATGGCATCTTGGAAAGACTTCCAAGTGGGTGCAGCGGAAAACAGTGAGGGTTCTCTCTTGACCCTTTGTTCACAATAGGTTTCCCACTAGTCCTTGACATGGGGGGTAGATTTGAGGAGTGAAAAAGTAATATTTTCCCTATTGGAAAAATCATGAGATGAAAAATATCCTTCCAACAAATTTAACCATCTATCTACGACGTCTGCATCTATCTGTCCTTTAAATATGGGAATGTCAAAGATGAATTGTACCTTGAAGGGAGTGGCACCTCCAGAGTGGCTGCCAGATGAAGATGCGTTGCCTATGGGCATCCACTGAAGGATCTGGACAAAGTTGTCCATCATCACGTTCCTTTTTCGCTTGAGGGCTTCTTTGAGCAATATTTTTAAAGGATATCCTGCTCCCTTGTCTTTCTTTTCTTTCGCCATGGGAGGTTGTCGGGATTTGCAAGGTTGTTCTTGCAAAGGTTCAACCAATTTGAGCCCTCACTCCTTATACCCTGACCTTGTTGGGGACATGCAAAGAAAAACAGAGAAAGAGAAGACCACTCTGATACCACTGATCCAAACTTATGTAGGAACAAAACATAATACAAATATAAACATAAACACAAAGATGCAACATAAATAAATCTTCATTTCATTAATATCAAAGAACTGAAAGATGCTTACATAAAAAATGGAAATAAACTAGCTTGGGCGATGGTAACTTATCTATGAGAAGAGATGTGGCAGCTACATGTCTCTCAACTATGTTACAATGAGGCTTGAAGGCCTATTTATTATTGAGAAACAATGGAAAATCCTAAACATCCAAAAACGTAACCCTAGGAGATGAAGCACCGAAACTATGGGCCTCGTTGGGGTAAATTGGTACATCAACTTCATGGGGTCATAACTTTGGCATATAATATCTATTTGACGTGCATGATACCTCGTTAGAAAGACATATCCGAGGAATACAACTTTCAAGTGACTCAGATTTTCCCGTTTTCCAAAAAAATGTTGTTTAGGGCCTCAAAATGGCTCTCGAAGTTCAGGACCTGAAAAAGTGCCAAAAATAGTAAATTGTGATACAATTATGGAAGCTAAAAGAAATAATGGTACAATGGTAGGGGTCGAAGTGGAATAGGTGGGTGGTCACCAATATTCACCTAGATCAGGGTTGGTGACGATGGGTTCTCTAATGGCGAATAGATCCATAAAAATAAGTGAAGAGAAGAGTGATTTTCCAACCAATCATATCAAAGTCAACCTCAATCAAACAATATGCTCGCTGCAACCTACTTGTTGTTGATTCAAATCGGCACCATGAATCTAAAATGTAATCTAAATCCATGGATTTGAATGTCGTGAATTTGGAGGTATGCAATATTTCTTAGAAAAGAAAATGGAAGAAATAGAATTGAACTAGATCAAGGTCGTAATCTATAGAATATTGTTGTTCTTCCTCCACTGGAGTCAAAATATTGTTGTTCCTACTCAGTTTTGTGAACGATGTAGTGGACATTTACTTGTTACTGCAAGGAATCAAGGTAGACAATTGCCTTACATGATCAAACATGTCATATCATGAGATTCAAACCCAAGTGGGGAAGAAGACAACAAACACACCATCCCACCACACCACCTACATTAACCTGAAATTCCATCCTTGTTATTATCTTCAAAGTTTCATCCTCATCCTCACATTATTTTCAATGAACTCTAAGTTTGCAATGAAACAAATGATGTGAGTTTGTTGTCACTTGATGTTTAGTTAATTTGGCATCTTAGTGACAAATTCCAGCCATAGGACCAGATTCCTCTTTTCGAGAGGACCAATTTTGACTATAGCAATGCCCAATTCGGACAAGGGAAAGTGTCCTTATGAAGAAAAGCCCGCATATGCACATTTGGATAGGGCGGCCCTAACAAGAAAATTGATCACCCTTGGAAGCCTATAAATACAAGTGACCTCAATCTCATTTGGACACTGCTAAGCATCTTCTTCTTCTCTTTTTCATTAATTGGTTTGCACAGCTCTGAGGCAAGGTCGAGGAAAGTGGTTTATACCGGTCTGAAAATACAGGGTCCAAAGATCGCACGTGTTATAGGGTTTTGGGTCTCAGTCGCAGGCTCATCATAGGTAATTTTCAACTATAATGATTGACTAGTAGGCTCAAGGGAGCAGTTGGAAGGTTTCAACCGCATGCACATCTCCTCCATGAAATTGAGCTCTACAGATAGTTTTTGGCATCTGACCATAGTTGATCGTAGATAGGAAAAGTTGTCTAAGATATATATTGATGTTGGGAACATATTTTTGAACATCGTTGGGTTAATTTTGTTGGATGATTTTGTTTTTGTCTCATTGTACTCTCCACTAAACATTTTATGACAATCTAATAGAAGAATATTTTTCAAAAGGTTTTCCCCACAATGGGTTTTTCCCTAGTCTTTAACCAAATCTGGTGTCTCTTGTTGATGTGTTGATTGTGTCCTTTGTCACTGCATTTGTTGTTCTATATTCAATTACTATTGATGGTTGGAAAAATTAATTGGTATTGAAAAGATTGCTAATTGAAGTATTGAATTGGGCTAAATTAATTGGTACAACATAGAACAATTTGAAAAGTAACATGGTTTCAGAGTTAAGGTGAAGGATAAGCTCAAAAGGAGACAAGCATTGAAGCAATCATCTTTGGAAAGTTGAAGTAGCCTATCTAGTCAAGTCAAGATGTCTTCCTCTTTCTTCAAGGAATATGAGAAGTTGGGTGACTCATCTAAATTTGCTGCATGGAAAATCAGGTTGGAGATCTGATCCGAATTGGATCCTCAAACACTCTTAAAAGTTTCCTAAACTCTGTAAAACTCATACCAAAGTTTCAAAGTACTATGGATGTTGAGCTTATCAGAAATAACCTCTGAACAATGGCAATTTGTGGTCAGAACGGAGAAACGAGGACCCTCGATCAAAGCGCACAAACCGTTGGCCCATGGTAACTGTGTGCTGGCGCAAACTGGCAAAACGGGAAGTCAGATCCAAAAACAGAGGTAGTTTCTGCAAGGCGTCCCCCTCAATGACGGAAAGCCTTGAGCACTTGTTCACAAGGAAAAGCATAAAATCGTACGAAAATCGCCGATTCCATTAGAAGACAGGCCCTGTGCTAAAACCGACAGGATATCAAGTGGCCCTCAAGCGGTAAGTGGGTTCGACCGAGTCCCGCTCGATTCCATACAACGGGTGACACGCGTCCAATGGATGAGAGATAAAATCGCTTTCATCGCACGGGTAAAGGTCATGCTACTTACCCACGCGATATGGACAGAGACTGTAGGATCTGGAGGCCCTAGATCAACGACAGAGAAGCAATTTGATGGGTGACCGGATTTGATAGAGAAATAGGCTGAGGCGGATAAGATTTGAGATCCAGCATGACCAATGAGTTGGCAGAGGAATCAGTTTCACAGGAAATCTTGGAGCAACAGAAATAACGACCATTCAAAGAGAACTGACACTTAGTTCGTGAGGAAACAGGTGGTCACCTCTCTGTGAAGCATTACAGTGATGATGACATAGAGCAGGGGAATTCCAGCGGACAGAGGTAGGAGATCCAGAAAGCCAGGAAGCGGAAATGAACAGTTAGGGAGCAGATTGGCTTTAAGCCACGAACAGGCAGAGAAAGCGGAGGAGAAGGAGAAGCAGGAAAAGAGAGCAAAGAGAGAGAGAGAAGAAAAAAATGTAGAGAACAGAGAAGCCGAGCTAACCTGCAGAGCAAAGGCAACATCGAGCAAATAGAGACAGAGAGAGTCCGAGAGTCTGTGAACTCCAAAAAAGGCTTGAGAGGTAAAAGCAACTCCTTTGTGTATACTTGTCAGGTATTGAGTACCAAATTGGACTCATACCACTAAGACTAGTTGAGGTCGAGATTTAGTAAGGGGAGTTTGTGTACTCTAGAGACTTGGGGAATCCAAGTACAGTCCTTCTGATCATTATCTGTTAACTGAGACTCAATTTGAGCTCACTATTATAAAACTCTGCTTTTTAAGACACAATAGAAAGGCCACCACTGAAGGTTGGACCAAGAGAGGTAGCCTAGGAGGATTGGGTGAACTCCTTATTAAATTTGTTGTGTTTATGTGTTTGCTTACTGTGTTCTCTTACTGTTTCAATGTCTGTGTATTTTGCAATCTTATCAATCCGTTGCATAAGAGAACATAGGCACACCCCATCACTTGAGTCTGTAATACCTTCATTAATTAACTGAGATCATTCATGAGTGATTTCAGATAAAGTGGTATTAAAGCTCCTAGGTTGTTAAGGTTAGACAAGCTTGTGCTGGATTTTGTTGTTGAATGCTAACTAGATCAAAGCTTAAATTAGGAGAAGGAGAGTTGATCGAAACTAACCCGGAAATTGGAAGAGTCTGTCCTAAGAAGAAAATGTCAGAAGAAAGTCCCTTGGGACCAAACCCCCAAGTCATAGATAGTTTCCTGGCCATGAGGTCCATGGTAGAGGAAATGTACAGGGAGTTTAAGAAAGGTAAAGATGAAGATTCATCACACTCCAAAGAAAAAGGAGAAGAAGAATCTCTGCTCCATGACCACTCAAAAGGCAAAGGGAAAGAAGAAAAATTTCTCACACCTCCTAATAGCCCTGAACATAAAAACAAGACATCTTTGATTAAATTAGATGTTAAATTTGATTTACCAATATATGATGGAGAGTTGAATGCAAAGAAGCTAGATAATTGGATCAGACAAATTGACGTTTATTGCAGAGTGCAGAGTATTGATTCAGACAAGAGTAAGATTCAGCTGGCCAGCCTACGCCTTGGAGGCACCGCCTTGGTATGGTGGGAAGGCAGGACACAAGCTAACATGAACACACATGGTAAGATTCTTTCTGTTTGGAGTGAATTTGTTTCTGCAATCAAAAAGCAGTTCTATCCACTAGCTTACATGCAGCAAGCCATGATGAGCTAGCAAACTCTTCGCCAATTGAAAGGGCAAAGTGTACAAGGTTACACCCAAGAATTTAGGAAAAGAGCTTTGATTCTATGAATTTCATTAGACTCACCTGAGACTCTGTTGAAGTACATAGGTGGCCTACACAGCTACATGAGGCACACTATCCTCATATTTAATCCCACTAATATAGATGAGGTATATGTTCAAGCTATACATCTAGAATTTAGAGGAAAGAATGGGAACCTAGAAGTTGGAAGATTATCCAAGCCCATTGCAAGTGAGAATAAGGAGAAAAGAAAACAAAAATGGAAAGAGAGGAAGGCCAACACTGCACATAAAAGCAAGTCTTCATGCACTCACTGTAAGAAGGATGGGCATGATGATGAGCACTGTTGGATTCTGCACCTGGAGCTGAGACCTAAGAAGTTCGAGGGCAAGAAGAAGAAGACTGTTGCAGCTATTCAAAAAGATTTGGGGTCGGACTCAGGAGATGAAACAACCATTGCAACCACAGGTATAAAAGGTAAAAATTCTGAAGCATCTACTAGTAATTCTACACAATCTACTAATGATGAAGAAAATGAGAGAAAAAGACATGAGCTTTTCCATATTCGAATTATTTCCAAACATCAAAAGATTGATACTTTGTTTGATAGTGGCTCACAAGTAAATTTAATTTCTGAAGCAATTGCAAAGAAGTTGGGATTACTGACTACACCTCACAAGAAACCATACCCATTAGGTTGGTTAAGTGATAAAGCACAACTACAAGTGACTAGACAATCTAAACTTAAGTTTTCTTTTGAGTCAGCATTTGTAGATGAGGTTGAGTTAGATCTAGTTCCTTTGGATATATGTGGAATTGTTTTAGGAAGTCCTTACTTGTATGATAGAAAAGCTATTTTCTACAGAGTTGAGAACAAGTATCTACTCGTTAAAGATGGAATCGAATACTTTGTAAGGGCTCATAAGCTCAAGACTAACTACACTCTCATAAATTTAGGGCAGATAAAACGAATTGTAAATTCATGTAAACAATTTTTATTGATGGTTGTAAAGGAAAAGAAACCTGATAAAACCAATGTATTTGAGGGTTGTGATGCTAAACAACACGCTGATTTAGAAAAAGTTGTTTCAGAATATGATATCTTGTTTCAAGAACCTAAAGGTCTGCCACCCAAAAAGGAAATAGTTCATGATATTAATTTGCAGCAAGATGCTCCATTGCCTAACATCGGAATGTACAGGTTGTACGCTTTAGAGAATGCAGAAATCAAGAAGCAAGTGCAGGAGTTGCTCGAGAAGGGGTTCATCAGACCTAGCACATCACCATGTGGGTCTCCAATCGTTTTGGTGAAGAAGAAAGATGGCTTGTAGAGAATGTGCATTGATTACCAAGCACTAAATAAGATAACAATAAAAAATCGTTATCTCCTTCCTCGCATAGATGATCTATTAGATCAGTTAAATGAAGCTGTTTATTTTTCCAAGTTAGACTTGCATAGTGGATATCATCATGTCAGAGTTACAGAACAAGATGCATGGAAGACTGCTTTCAAAACAAAGCAGGGATTGTATGAGTGGCTAGTTATGCCTTTTGGCTTAAATAATGCTCCTGCTATTTTCATGAGAATAATGGATGATGTACTCAGACCTTTTCTTGATGATTTTGTTATTGTATATCTGGATGAAATTCTTATATTTAGCAAAATGTGGGAAGAACATTTAAAGCATGTTAAGTAGACACTAGATGCTTTGAAAAGAGAAAAACTTTATGTTAAGCTCTCAAAATGTGAATTCAATAAAACATCTTTGAATTATTTGGGACATATAGTAGGGGGTGGTGAATTGAAGATAGATCCCTCTAAGGTGGTAGTCATTGTAAACTGGCCTAAACCCAAATCTGCTACAGAAGTTAGAAGCTTCTTAGGAGCAGCACAATATTGGAGAAAGTTCATTTCTAAATTTTCCTTAATTACCCCTTACATGCTTTAACAGGATTGAACAAGGTGTTTCAGTGGGGAGGCAAACAACAGAAAGCCTTCGACACCTTCAAAGAAAAGATTAGTACAGCACCAGTACTAGCATTGCCTGATTTTCAAAGACCATTTGAGATCTAAACGGATGCCAGTGACTATGCCATGGGAGTAGTGTTGATAGAGCATGGTAAACCCATATGTTATCATTTTGAGACATTTAATTCTGCAGTAGTTAACTATCCCACATATGATAAAGAATTGTATGCATTAGTAGAGAGTGTGAAAAAGTGGAAACATTACTTAATGGGCAAAGAGTCAGTTATACATGCTGATCATCAACCACTTCAATATCTACACTCCCAAACTAAGTTGCAGCAATCAAAACACTACAGATAGATGGGTTTTTTACAACAATTTTATTTAGTCATCAGATATAAAAAGGGCATACACAATAAAGTTGCAAATATGTTATCTAGACCTATTATAAATGCATCCACTATACTTAAGCATAATTCAGTACTCCTTGAGAGCTACATTGAATAATATGCTCAAGATATAGATTTTAGAGATGTATATGCAACTTTAAGTCAAGGCAAACGAGTAGAAGAATTAGATTATCACATTAAGGACCAACTCTTGCATCATTGTGGGAAGCTATGCATTCCACAATCTGAAAGAGTAAAGATAATTCGGGAAACACACACTTCTCTAATATCAGGTCACTTTGGTGTAAGTAAAGCGGTTGCACAACTACAAATATTTTGTTATGGGCTAAAAATGAATGAGACATTTTCTAGATATGTAAGAGGGTGTACCATGTGTGCTAAAAGCAAGCCCAACAATAGAAAACTAGGCTTGTACACTCCACTGCTAGTTCCTTCTCATCCTTGGGAAAGTGTTTCCATGAACTTTGTTAGAGGACTGCCTAAATCTAGGAAAGGTCATGACTATTTATATGTTATTGTGGATAGGTTCAGCAAAATGTGTTTTTTGATACCTTGTAATAAACAGATTACAGCTAAACAAACTGCAAATTTGTTCTTTCAGCATGTATGGGTTCATTTTGGATTACCCACTTCCATTGTATTTGATCGAGACACCCGATTTGTTGGGAAGTTTTAGTCAAGTCTGTGGGAACTGATGGACACCAAACTGAAGAAAAGCACAACCTTTCATCCACAGACAGATGGCCAGATAGAAGTAGTCAACAGGACAGTGATCCAGTTTCTCAAAGGCTATTGTAGCAAGCATCCCAAACTTTGGGATGAACATTTGTGTTATGTGCAGCATGCTTACAACCGAACAAAACATTCTTCTACAAAGAGATCTCCTTTTGAGACCTGCTTTGGTTTCACACCAAGGTCTCCCTTGGATTTTGTCTTTGGTAAAGACATAGCAGTTGATGGACACAATGATGTGGACAAGGCAACTAAGTTCATTGAACAAATCCAAGAGATTCACTAGGCAGTATAGGAA
>APFE031375783.1:24896-41720 GCA_000404065.3 Pinus taeda
ACATCTCATAGAATTCATCATGAAAACTAGCAAGCGAATATATTGAACCATTTTCCAAACTTTTATACCAAGACCATGCTTTTCCTTTTAAAGTGGTCATAAACATCTTCATGAGACAATCTTCTGGGAAATGAACCTTAAGATTGCGTACATGCATATGGAACCTAACCAAATGAAGAGCAACATTGTCTTTCTTTTCATCTTTGAATATTGGAAGATCTGCTAACCAATCAACCTTTGGCATAGGGTTTGGAAAACCAGGGATATGAGACCGATTCATAGGAGCATACCTGGCATTAATTCTTGCAGTGGAACTCATCTTGGAACTTCATCAAGCTACTGATCTTCTAGTAGTGGAGTCACCTTCCAATTTGTTATTTGATGTGTAGAGTTGCCAAGGTAGTTTTGCAGCCTCAAAATGATGTCTAAGCTCCTGCTACCTTCAGAAGTTCAGCCTCTTAATTTCGGGAATGAATAGACTTCAGGCTCTCGGCAGATGCACCAAAATGTTATCTCAAAATCAGGTCCTGAAAGGCTGCTGGTCAAGTTGACTCAAAGTAACTATTTCAAACCTACTTTAGGGTAAGGCTTAGCCTCCTCAACCTGAGAGGGCTCTCTCAAAAGGGTTAATGATTTTAATTATAGATAAGATGGCTAACTCTTGTAAAACAACAGTGAAAATATAAATGGTGGGAACACATTTAAAAACTATCCATTGGGATTATGGAGTCAACAACACCTCAATATAACAATGAACTCAACCTTACATAGAAGTCAGGGCATTCAACATTTAAATATTTAGAACATAAACTCATATAGGACCACACAGTTTATGAATGTATACAGGAAGTCAGAGCACATTCAGTGAATTCTGAGTGATTACACATCCATCAGGTGTTTTTTTTTTTGTTTTTTTTTTTTTTTTCTTTCTTGAAAGAATTAATAAAGGACAACATCACATATTCTGAACATAAAAAATCCCTCATGAATCCTAAGAAGTAAAGCCAAACATGTATTACTGAAACAGAGTCTTACATAAGCCAAATACCAGCCTTTTCATAAAATTTCCAACCAATATTACATTGCTGCTCCAGCTAAATATAGATTACTTCTACCTAACTGAGATTCCTCCTGAAGCATGAGGGGAATTCGAATTCCTCCTTATTTGACACCTATTGACACTTAAACTAACTATTTAATACAAAGGACAACTAACTAGGAGTCCTAGAGACCTAAAACAATTAGGAGTGTAACTCCTCATTATGATCAAAAAAACCTTATATAAACATTTAAAAGATTATTTGACACCTAAAACTCCATGAAGTCAAACTTGATGAAGCCTCCCACGTGGTCATCTGACTGTTGAAGACAAACCCCAGAAATTAAGGAACATGTTTCCCTGTTTTTAGGTTTAGGATCCCTGAAAATGGCACGTGGGACAGAACCTTTATCTCCTTATACATGACACATTTTTCGAAACTGAGGGAGGTTTTTGTAGTCCAGTATGTATAGAACAAAAACCTCTCTTGGGTTTTTACAATACTTCTCCAGCTGTCCAGAATCGATCTTTGATGTTCCTAGAAACTAGGAGACTGTCCCTTGCTCTGTTCTGGCTGAAAAATGGGTTTTGGGACAGAGCTCATAACTTCTCACAAAAAACGTATTTAGAAAACCTGAAGGAGGCTGTTGTGAGCCAATCCATTTTGAACAAAAACCTCTTTTTTTTTTTTGAAACACTGTCCCTACCTCCCAGAATGTGCGTTTGAAAAACAGGTGTAAAACAGAGAAATATGCCTGTGAAAAACTTGCACCTAGAGCAGTTTCGTAGCGCAAGTTTAATCATCCATTTCTCCCAGCTCATAATTAATTTGAAGAAACTAAAAGAGGTTTTTCTCTTTCAGTATGTTAGAAATAAAAACCTCTTTCAATTTTCCAAAATATTCTTTCAGTTGCTCTGGAGACCTCCTGGAAGTTGACTACTTAAAACAGTTTTTCTCCTAAAATAGGCTGCTTCAGGGGTTTCGTAGCGCAAGGTTTGGTATGTGTATATGTCTTCATTTCTTGAATTTTCCTTTTTATTAGGGCTCAAACCTTCTCAACTGATCTTATTACACCTCTGAAGAAAAATCCCTTTCAAAATAATCCCCTTTTTCTTTCAAGGTAGATCCTCAAAAAAGAAAACTGTCACCTTCAGCAGTTTCGTAGCGCGCTACGAAACTGCTGTGTGAGTCAAAAACACATAGTTCTCTTTTTTTTAAAATTGTCTCTCTTGGGATTTCAGTGACTACAGATATAACCTCTGGAGATATTGGTAGTTCAAGCACTCCAAACTTTGAATTAAATCCTGTGAAATTGGAAACAAATTCTTTGGTGACTTGCATGTGACCTCCTTGAAGTTTTTCGCAAAATCTCCAAATAGCCAACCTGTTTTGAAAGGCTTGGTCCAATATAAACACCTACCGACCTATGATTCTTTCTCTTCTGTGAAACAAACTCCATGAAAATTCCTTGCCCAAGATGAAAATTGAAAGAGCTTGCACCATCTTAATCTCGATCATTGCCTCTCTTGAAATGAAAAGGGAAGCTACTTCACTTGGACTTCAAAGAATTCTGATTAAGTGCTTGTCAATTTTCTTCTCATAGATGAACCCATACATAATCATAACTGAAAATACTTGGCTCCTTTTTTGAAATTTGAAAAATGACTTGACCAAGACTCACTTACAACTTTGAAACCATACAAGTTGTCCAAATTGTTTTTGAAATTTTTCAGTGATAACACTTACAACCGAGCAAAACATTCTTCTACATAGAGATCTCCTTTTAAGACCTGTTTTGGTTTCACACCAAGGTCTCCCTTGGATTTTTTCTTTGGTAAAGACATAGCAGTTGATGGACATAGTGATGTGGACAAGTCAACCAAGTTCATTGAACAAATCCAAGAGATTCACTAGGGAGTACGGGAACAACTGGAAAAGAGCCAAGAGAAATACAAGGCAAGGAATGACAAGCATCAGATGGGGTATAGTTTCCAATTTGGTGATCAAGTCTAGCTGTATATCAGCAAATATAGGATGTAAGGTGAAGGTAAAAAGCTAAAGCCAATAAGGTATGGACCTTTCAAGATACTTGAGAAAATTGGTGAGAATGCTTTTCGCCTTGATTTACCAACTTACATGCACATCTACTCAGTCATTAATGCAGACAGCTTGAGACTATTTGAACCTTCATTAATTGAAGATCCTAAAAAGCAGAGTCAATTTCCTTCTATTGATGATCTATTACCTGAATACCTTAATGAATTGCAGGAAGATACAGTTCTGGATAGGAAGGTGAGGATGACGCGCAGTGGAGATGTTGAGTACCTTAGGATTGGACTCAAGGGTTCAAAGCCAAGCAGTGCAAAATGGATAGAGAATGGACAAGTGAGACATCTATACCCTCACTTAGTCGATGTTTGAAAACCAACTTTTGGTGGTCCCAAAAGCCTTTTCAGTGGGAAGCCCGTGATCCGAATTAGATCCTCAAACACTCTTAAAAGTTTCCTGAACTCTGTGAAACACATACCAAAGTTTCAAAGTGCTATGGATGTCGAGTTTATCAGAAATAACCTCTGAACAATGGCAATTTGTGGTCAGCATGGAGCAACAAGGACCTTCGATCAAAGCACGCAAACCGTTGGCCCATGGTAGCCGCGTGCTGGCGCAAACTGGCAAAAAGGGAAGTCAGATCCAAAAACAGAGGCAATTTCTAATATGTGATTAGCGCTAATCGCGTATCGTAGGGCAATACCCTTAGTGAAGGAAAGCCCCAAGCGCTTGGTCATGGGGAAAAGCATAAAACCGTATGGAAATCGCCGATTCCGTCAAAAGGTGGGCCCCGTGCTAAAACCGACAGGATATCGGGAGGCACTCAAGTAGTAAGCAAGTTCGACTGAGTCCCGCCCGATTCCATACAACGGGTGACACACGTCCAACAGATGAGAGAGAAAACTGCTCTCATCGCGCAGGTAAAGTTCATTCTACTTACCCGTGTGATATGGATAGAGACCATAGGATCTGGAGACCCCAGATCAATGACGGAGAAGCAATCCGATGAGTGACCGGATTCGACAGGGAAATAGGCTGATGTGGATAAGATTTGAGATCCGGCATGACCAATGAGTTGGTGGAGGAATCAGTTTCGTGGGCAATCTTGGAGCAATGGAAATAACGACCGTTCAAAGAGAACTGACACTCAGTTCGTTAGGAAACAGGTGGTCGCCTCTCTATGAAGCATTATAGTGATGATGATGCAAATCAGGGGAATTCTAGCAAACAGAGGTAGGAGATACAGAGAGCCGGGAAGCAGAAACGAACAGTCAGGGAGCAGATTGGCTTTAAGCCACAAACAGACAGAGAAAGCATAGGAGAAGGAGAAGCAGGAAAAGAGAGCAAAGAGAGAGAGAAGCAAAAATTGCAGAGAACAGAGAAGTCGAGCTAACCTGTAGAGCAAAGGCAGCATTGAGCAGATAGAGACAGAGAGAGTCCGAGAGTCTGTGAACTCCAGAAAAGGCTTGAGAGGTTCAAGCAACTCCTCTGTGTATACCTATCAAGTATTGAGTACCAAATTGGACTCATACCACTGAGACCAGTTGAGGTCGAGATTCAATAAGGGGAGTCTGTGTACTCTAGAGACTTGGGGAATCTAAGTATAGTCCTACTGATCATTATCTGTTAAGTGAGACTCAATTTGAGCTCATTATTGTAAAACTCTGCTTTTTAAGACACAATAGAAAGGCCACCACTGAAGGCTAGACCAGGAGACGTAGCCCAGGAGGATTGGGTGAACTCCTTATTAAATTTGTTGTGTTTATGTGTTTGCTTACTGTGTTCTCTTACTGTTTCAGTGTCTGTGTATTTCACAATCTTATCGATCTGTTGCATAAGATAACATAGGCACACCCCAGCACTTGAGTCTGTAATACCTTCATTAATTAACTGAGATCATTCACGAGTGATTTTAGATCAAGATCATAGATGATAGCAATGATGTTTTGGAATACATTCAAGTAAAAGTACCTGAGCTTCCAGAGAATGCCTTTGCTTCCGCCAAGAACAAGTACAAGAAAGGAGAGTTAAAAGTAAAGCAAATTATAGATGATGGTTTACAAGATAGTTTACTTGCATATGTTGGAACTTTGAGAAAGTCTAAGGACATGTATGATAAGATAGTCAGCATGTATGAAGTCAACAATTTGAATGAAATCATCTAATTGAAATATCAACTCAAAGATATGAAGATGAAAAAAGGAGAGTCCGTGCAATCCTAAATTATGAGGATATATCGTCTTAGAGATCAATTGAAAAGAGTTGGAGAAATTGTTCCTGATAGGGAATTGGTGATTGTAAGTCTTAGAGGTCTCCCTCCTACATGGGAAACCTTCATTACTACTATAAGAAACAACAATGTTTTTCCGTCATTTGATGAGATTGTTGGAAAGCTCACTCAAGAAGATTCAAGGATGGTTTCTGGAGGAGGGATATAAAAGCATGAAGAAGGAGAGCCCATTGCATTCATTACTCACGGTAAGAAGAAGAAAGGAAAACAAGGTCCGGCAAATTCAAGAAAGCCTCCTCCTCAAACTTCAAATAGAAGGTTTGGAAGATCCAAGGAATAATTTCACATTGAATGCTTCAGTTGTCATAAGAGAGGCCACTATGCTTGAGATTGCCCCAAGAAGAACAAAGGTCCACACTACAACACTAGAGGAAATAACAATAGGCTTGATGATCGAAGGAATGATCGCAATGGAAGAGATGAAAAAGGAAGAAGAGATGCTCCAAGTGATCATGAAGAAGAATCATCCTTAAAAGAAGTCAAGATTCTCTAGGTATGAAAGTAATGTTGCCAATCAATCTAAGTATATTCTTATTTCTGCCCTTACTAGTTTCTCTCCTATGGATTTGTGGGATGTTGGTTGATAGTGGGGCCACTCATCACTTCTTTGGGTATGAGGACGTTCTCTCTAATTTGGTAGAGAGGGAGTCATATTTGAAAATTATTCTTGGAGACAACTCCACTCATTCGATGAAAGGACTTGGGTCCATCAAATTCCATTCGGAGTCTAGGGAAACTATTTGTGTTCCATAATGTGATGTATTCCAGGAGTGAAAAAGAATTTGGTATCAATATTTGTTTTGGAAGACAAAGGGATGAGGGTTGCCTTCATCAGGGGAAAGGTTCTTACTTGGCTTGTTGGATCACCTATGAGAGATGCATTCACATTGGGATCAAGATTTGAAGGACTCTACAGGGTTACTGGAAGACCTCTTTTAGCATTGGTCCATGATACTAATCATATAAGTGAACTATGGCATCGAAGATTGGCCCATTTACATTATGATGCTCTTTCGAAATTGAATAAATTGGTCTCTGGTATTCCTGATGTTCAAGTCCAACATGATGGAGTATGTTCAGGTTGCGCTAGTGGAAAGAAGACAAGGGGACCAATCCCCTCTAGCAAGAACAAGACAAATGCCATCCTCCTCCTCATTCATTCCTACATATGTGGTCGGATGCCCGTACACTCTATTGGTGGCCATCTTTACTACATCACCTTCAATGATGACTTTTCAAGAAAGACATGGATATATTATTTGAAGCATAAGGATTAAGCCTTCGAAATGTTCAAAGAGTTTAAAGCTGGTCGAAAATCAAACAGGGAAGAAAATCAAGATATTCAGGTTTGACAATGGGTGAGAGTACATATTCAAGGAGTTCATTGATTTTTGCAAGAAGGAAGGTATCAAGAAAGAGACGATTGTGCTGTATACTCTAGAACAAAATGGAGTGGTTGAAAGAAAGAACAGGTCTATTATAGAAGTCGCTTGTGCCATGCTCCATGATCAAAAGTTGTCAAAGTTCCTTTGGGGAGAAGCAACGAACGATATTATATATGTTCAAAACAACGTACCTCATCAAGCATTGGATAACAAGACCCCCGAAGAAGTGTTCACAGGTGTCAAGCCCGATGATATCCACCTCCTTATCTTTTATTGCCTCGTATATTTTCACGTGCCGAAGGATAAAAGAAACAAGCTAGAAGCTATAGGAAGAAAAGGTACGTTTGTTGGATATTGAGAAAATTTGAAAGCACTTATAATATATATTCCTAGTCAAAGGAAGGTTGAAATTCGTAGGGATGTACCATTCGATGAAGTTGTTTCCCTTGGGAAAGCAAGGGACCTTTCTCTGCCTCCTCCTCCTAAGAAGAAGAATGATGATATGGATATTTTAGATGATCCTTTTGTGCCCAAATTCGAGACAAACATTGTCGATGATCCCATGGAACCTATGGATCCCTTAAATCCTCCTCCAAGTGATCCTCCTACTGGGAAGAAGCCACTTTGGCTTTGTGACACATTACAGGATGATGAGAGACGAGCTCCCGTTTGAAGATCATTTAGATAAAGGAAGAATCCATGCAGGTACTAGGGATATGTTGCAGCCATGAGCATTATGATTCAAACTGAACCTCCCACCTTTGAAGAAGTCATGAAACAACAAGTTTAGAAGGATGTTATGGTTGAAGAATATGAATCAATTATGAAGAATCACATATGGGATGTAGTGCCAAGACCGATTGGGTAATCCATGGTTACTTCAAAGTGGTTATTCAAGATCAAACATGGATTTGATGGTAGCATTGAGAAATACAATGCAAAGTTCGTGGCCCGAGGATTCTCCCAAAAAGAGAGAATATTATGACGATATATTTGCACCTTTGGTTCGATATACAACCATTCGTTCGATAGTTTCTCTTGTCACAAGTCAAGGATGGACCCTTCGTCAGATGGATGTGAAGGCAACATTCCTCCATGATATGTTACAAGAAGTGTATGTTGAGAAGCCACAGGCATTTGAAATATAGGATTGAAAGACACATGCTTGCAGGTTGAAGAAGGCATTATATAGTTTGAAGCAAGTGCCTAGAGCATGGTACGCCCACATTGACAGTTATTTGGTAACGCTGGGATTCATAAGAATCAATGCTGATCTCAACCTCTACTTCAGGTTAGTTCAATGTATGTCACTAATTTTGGTTTTGTATGTTGACAATCTATTCATGACGGGTAGTGATCCCCTGATGATCGAGTGTAAGAGGGAGCTAGCCTCTAAATTCGAAATGAAGGACCTTCGACTCATCCACTACTTTCTAGGCCTTGAGGTATGGAAAAGGCTCGGTAGGATTTTCCTTTCATAAGGAAAATATATCGTGAAGTTGTTCGAGATATTTGGAATGACAAAATGCAAGTCCCTACCCACACCGATGGAAATGAACTTCTAGAAGTTATGTGGAGAAGTTGCAGAACCCTATTTGGCGAATCCATTCGAGTATAGACAGTTGATTGGGGCTTTGATGTTCCTAGTGAACACTTGTCTGGACATATACTATGCAGTGAACATGTTGAGTCAATTTATGACCAAGCCTCTCCATGCACATTGGATCGCCACCAAAAAAAAATTGAGATATTTTCATGCAACGATCACACTTAGTCTAAGATATTTTGTCGAAGATCTTTGACTTCATGGATATACCGATGCTGACTGGGCAAGAAATTTTGTCAATGGGAAGAGTACGTCAAGATGTTGTTTTAGCCTTGGATTTGCTATGATATCTTGGATGAGCAGTGTTGGCTTAGTGGGGCTTGACCCAGGTTCAGAAATTATTTAGCCAAGCAAATCTCGACACTACTGGCCTTTAAGGTGACAATCCGCGGAGCGCGGACTGAGGTCTCACCCGAAGTAGTATGGGAGGGTGCTAGAACTTGTAATATCCCTCCCTTTAATAATAAATAATAAATAATAAAAATAATAATATAATATAATTAATAATAAATATAATAAAATATACAAATTTAATATTTATATATAAATAATAAATAATAAAATCATTAATAATAATAATGAGAAAAAAAATCTAAATATATTTAAAATAGAAATAATATAAAAATTAAAATAGTAATAAACACTAAAGCTCTAAATAGAATAATGTATCTAAAACAGAAGCATAAAAAAGAATCAGTAAGCAAAATCAAAAGAAAAGTAAAGAAATAAAACTAAAAATCAAGTTGCATGTAGACACATGGAGTGTGTGCATGTGGTTCCCCATCTAATGTTGTTCTATTTAATAGATGGTGAGGAAGATGAGAGGCATTCTTGCATTCTATCATTCCGAGATTCTATCTGTCATTCTCTTGGGAGAATGGTATACTAAGACTTAGGAGCACTGGCAGTAGTCGTTGATTGGGGGCTCAGGGGTGGCTAGTTGTAGCAGAATCCTGCACAATTGAGCCTACGGTTGGGAGGAGAGTCGTCCCCAAAACCCTGTTGCGGTAAGCCTACTTCTACCACAGGTCAGCTAGGTAAGTACTCTTCATAGTTTAAATTTAATGTTAATAAGTTAACTAGATATCTATTTTGGGCTGTTACATATGGTATCAGAGCAAGTTTAACCCTTAGGGCCTATGGGCATCTGGAAAATTACTTTGTTGGAATTTTTTAACTTGATTGGTTTTAAAGTTACAGGTTGATTAATTCCAGGAGGCGGCATCTTATTCCTCGAATTTTGCAGTGATTTTAATGAGTATTCATTGATTCATTGTTTACTTGGTCTCTGTATTAAATCACATCTTTGGTGTCTCCGATTCTACGCATGCTTATTATAATCTATTGCTCATGTTTATGTTTGCTAACGTGCACTGTTTCTTGGCTACAAAATTACCACTTGATTTTAATCTCCCCAAGTATTCCACGAACTTTTTTCATCTATTTATGCATGTACACTCTGATAATATAGATTCAAATTAGCATGCATATTAGATTCTCATAATGAGCAAAAAGCTTGTAATTCAAGCTTGTCAAGAATTACCCATGTTGAAGTGCTCTATTTTTCCTATTACCTATAGCATAGAAGGTTCTTTATATGATCGTCGCAGTAATAGCAATCAGAAAGGGGCTGGAGTTGGTTTTCATGAAGAGTCCAATTCTTATTGGTTAGAAATTTAATCATATTTCAGATATAAATGTGTACGAGGGCCAAGATTTAGGCTAATACGATTTAATAGAATAGCTGGCATGCATTCAAATTTTAAAGGTATCTAGAAGTAAATTTAATGAAGAGTTGGAACTAAATCTGTCATTACAAAGCACCAAAGGACCAGACTGACCTTATTCACAAGAATTCTATCTGGCAAGTCTGAAGAGAATTGAAGAGTTTGGGCACAATACTAGCGATCTTGTTGTTCTACGTGTATGGTATTTGTTCCTTGCAGCTTTCGAGTTTTTATTTACAATTGCATGAGATTTTGCTCCCACCGATTGATGTTTGTAGGTGAAATGCAATAAGCATTATTTCTAGTCTTATAAGTTTACATTGCAGATATATTTTTCTCACATAAATTGAAAGTAAACATCAATTGTACTAACTATATCCTAACGCTCGAGTGACTAATCTGATATTAGCTTAAATGTTGAAGATTGCATACTTTGCTTTGTGTTACAGACTTGTAGTTAATAATCTTGTTGACTGCTTCAGTTTTGTTCAAGGCAATGCATTCATATTGCCTCGTGCCACAATACAAGCTTTTTAGTAGATTTCCCGATTAGTTCTGTTCTGTTGATGATTAAATGAATTACATGTACTTTTGAATTCATTTCCACGATGAGTGCGTGAAATGAAGCGTGTTTTCCGATCAATTTATTTATGTTCTCACAAATACTCATGACTTTCCGCGACCAATAAGCAGAGAGGGATGGACGAGTATACGCAGCAGCCACGGGACCGAAGGCCAGATGCCTTGGGAACTCTGCAATTCCTCCCAGACGAAATCATCTGTATGATATTAGAAGCACTTTCACCCTGTGACATAGCCATCTTGGCCTGTGTAAGTAGGTATTTCCTTTTTAAGCAAATTTGGAATCTGTGAATTTTTTTAACCATACGAAAACTGAAATTCAGTACATGAGATCACTAGCTGAGGGCATTATCTGGACTAAATTTTAGATAGTCGGTTTAGTTAGCGATATCCCAGCTGATTGGCTTCTGCGGAATCTGTTTGGAAATTGAACTCAGCACCGCCTTCATATCAATGTGTTATAATATCTAACATGCAGAACGTAAAACAGTTTCTGACTTCTTCCAAGAATTGGCGAGAAAAAATGATTATGATTATATTTATGGCCAAACTTGTAAAATCAATGTCGGCTTTGCATTCCCAAATAAGGCATGGCGAGGCTCCACAATACGCGTTTACATTGAGCTTTATTGAGCTATTTTTTTGTTAAGCAAAGCTTAATTGACATCTGTAAAGGTGTTAACACTGTGCTTTGCTGCTGTCTGTCGTACTTCAGGTTTCATTTTTTTAACTAAGCGTTGTCCTTTAACAAATTGACGTAAAAATTGCAAGTTGTTCAAAGAAACATCGGGACAGCGTCTGAATCTGGAAGCTGTTCTTGTTTTATGAAATCTGTGTCAATCAGTTTAAATGCAGAGATCACAAAACAATTTAATTGAACTAAAGAAAGACATTTAGGGCAACCTATTTGAAATGCAGGTTAATGAAGAATACACAAATTTAGCCGATTAATTACAATATATTGAATTTTTTCTCTTAAACGAGGTCCTAACATCTGAAGATAAAAGAGTTTTTGAAATCTTTTAACTTAACAGAATAAACGACGCTTTTACAAGGAACGGGGCACAATCATTGTAGAGGTTAGGCTTACTGTGTCCCTGTCTTGCAAATTAGGGGTACGATACTGCGAGATTTTTTTTTTTTTTGGGTGAATGCGAATTTAGATTTACAATTATTATTTACTATGCCAATTCAGAAGCACTTGGATGTTAATCTTAGAGATTCAGATCTAAATAGGTCTAGTAACTCTAGTTTATTTTGGAAATGCCTCGTTTTCAACCCTTGGGAACAGGGTTTTTGTAAAAGAAGTCGTTCTTATCTCGAAAAGGTTTGTATGTTTCTCCAGAAAGCTTTTTTCTCTTCTTCATGTTCCATCTGCATTATATTTCTCTTTTCTTCTATTCCTTGTTTCTTCTGTTACGTTCACTGGAGTATACTTCAGCTGAAGGTAGTAGTGAATTCAGTGGTAAATTGCTTGCATTACAATCATAAATTAAAGGCAAACAAATATTGGGTAAGCCAACTATTGCAAAGCAATTGCTGTTAAAATCTGAGTAAACGGACATAATTGTGGGTTTCATGTATTATGGCCAAAATCAGATTGCCAAAAATGAGAAATTAGAAATAGGTTAAAATACATTCAAGAACATCTCAGAATAATATGGACATTGTGGATTGATAACATATATCTCAAATCACACCACCATTTACAATGACTCATCAATGTATCCATACTATAATTTGACACAACACTTACGATATCTCACTATATCTTTGTTTGACCTATAAAGTATTTATGTGACTTGCAATTTTTTTTTCACTCTGTTTTATAGAATATGCGCAATTTTCTATCTTTTTGAATGGATTGTCTATTTTATAGAATACTCTGTGCATTGTGCAACCTTCTATCTTTTTGATTGGATTTTTTTCTGTTTTATAAAATATGCTCAGTGCATTGTGTATCTTTCTATCTTTTTATTGGATTTTAAACCGAGCAAAAAGACAAAACGATGCATCTTTTTACTTTTTATCTGTATGCTGAATTTAAGCATTAAAAAAAATATAATTTTAACAATTTAAAATTGTGATCTTACTAAAATTTTTATGGTTGGATTTGATGAAAAAGTTCAAAACATAAAACATTTTAATTCTACTTTTGACATGACTTTGTTTTTTTTCTAAACATGCCCGGTGCAATTTATTTTTTTGATTGGATTTTTATGACGTTAGGAAAGCAAAAAGAACCATCCAGCTCGACTTCAAAAAGGCGTGGTTGAATGAATTGCACGCCTTTCTGGGCTCCTCCGGTGCTTTGATTAGCATATGTTTTTGACTTGGTTTGCGTTTGGTTGGTAGTGGACTTGATTTCGTTGTTTGATGAACTTAACTTTGATTTCAAACTTAAAATATCGGGCTAATTTTTCTGGCAGTATATTCTGAATTGTGCAAATTATCGCAGAACTGTTTTATTTGTGAACTGCAAAAACAAATCAAAGTTTTTTTTTAGAGCATGCACTGAAGAGATGATCCTATTATGGTTAGAACTTAGTAGTAATGAGTGCTCAGAATTTTAGAGTTAAGGCAAGAGCTTGACACTGTCCATATAATTTACATCTCTATTTTTCTAGTTAGTACTTATTATTACGTGTACGACCTAACCTTGCAGATCATGTAATCTGCATAGTGTTGATAATTTCAAGTGAGTTATTATTTTCAGATTTGTGACCCAATTACAAGTTTTCTGAGTACATCTGTGCAGATTAGTCATCACACACTAGCATTCACGTCACTAGAGAAAATATTGTCGGTATTTAGTTTACACAAGAATTTCCGTGTGAAAAATGCAAGTTGGCTACAGGAAATGATCCTCCTCTGTCAATTAGGTGACTCAGGAAAAGTAGTTACTGGTTATGCTGTCATTTAATTTACGGTTTTCAGATGAATGTTTGTAAAGCTATCTATTTATGTAAAATGAGTAGAAATGTGTATTTATTGAAATAAATTTTCAATAGTAAAATATGAAAACATCAAATTGTGTTTATAACTAAAAAGCTACCCTCAAGCACGAAAATTGGAACACCTTGGAGAGAAATTTTATATAGAGAATTTTACAACAAACATTTTGTTGACTATCATATTATACCAATATAGAGAGAAATTATTGTAAGGCTTTAACACTTGAGTTATAGACAAATTATCACAGGCATTCCAAAATTGGTCAAAAGTCGACATGCTGGAGAACCATCACTTTGTTGATAGGGCAAAGATCTATTAAATTTGATGACTGTTACATCTACACAACAAGCGCAATCAAATCTGGTATGTCAGTTTGAATAAGCATTTTCCACTGTTGCCTCTCTCTCTCAAACACACTAAACTCAAAGCAAAAGGAAACAACAATTTTAGGACTGTTTTGGCACTCTTTAGATTTCTTTGCATCAAAAGAAATTCACTAAAAACACAACCATTTTTCTGTTGTCCTAAAGTCATTCACTAGTGTCATTTTAAAATCTGAATTGCATTGCTTGCTCTAAGTACTATCATTTGCTCATAAGATTGTAGGCATTGGATGACAAATAACTTGTCGACAATTTGATACAATATCTTCAGTATAGTTCTCTTGTCTCATTGCTAATACATAATCTTTCATTTACACTAGTGCTCTAAAGAATAAATGGTGGATTTGATTGGTATTAACTCATGCTCTGAGTCGTCTCTATCTCCCTTAAAGGTAGCATTGTTGCCTCTAATTATAAATCTATTCTGAAGTAGCATATTGTCTAAATAATTATACCAGAATTATACCTCTACTGTTATCAAAGAAATTACAATCATATGTTAAAATAAGAAGATGTACTTATGGTTTCATTCTTGTAATAAGCCACTGTTTGCAATTAGTTCACTCATCTTGTGCTTCTCTACTTCACATTGCTTGTCTATCTTCATGTAGGTTCATTGAGTCATTCTGATTAGTAGCTTTATAAATTACGTTGTATTCATGAACCAACATCTCATCCTGAACAAATCCTGTTGATAACACATCTATCTGCAAACAATTTAACCATTCAATTCCCACGTAATTCGAATGAGGAATCGCACGTAGCTTTCCATGGATTCAATTAATCAATGGGTGAATCTTTCTGCAGATAGATGAATCTTTTTACAGTTAGTTATACCTCCACATCTATATTTTATTCCGCTATTGCGCTCTGCATTTGGTAATCCATTTACATCAGTGGGGTACACTCATTTCATTGTCTGTTAATTCTGCGGGTCTCGTACCGCTTTGCTTTTTCAGAGTTTGGACACTGGAGGTGCGGCTGATCAAGCTCATAACATTCTATGGTTGAATATGAGAACGACTGTAACATTGCAAATAATGAAAATTTTCATTAGTGGGCGGCAAAGCTATATACGAAGCTATATAACAAGCCTAACAATGGAGTTGTCTGTAAATTTGTAAGTGTATATCGCAAGATTGCAAGTGTCTGAATGTTTCAAATCACAATATGAGGTTGATCAGTATGGGCAGATTTCTCGACAAGTTTACAATTTTCTATCTTAGGCAGGTAATTTTATGCCTAATTGTATTGTAATTTAAGGGATTTGAAATGGTGTTGACTTTCGTGGGTGCGCTTGCAGGCAGACCATATAATTAATAAAATGATTATTTTTGTGTTGGGGAGGAATAACCTTCCCCGTCATCCGATCCGGTTTTGGGTCGGGTGGCAGTGTCTCTTCTTTATGGTATGGAATATTTTTATGCTTGATTCATAAATTTTATGTCATATATATCATATTAATATTACTTCACCATATATCATATTAAATTACTGAACTAAACATCAATACAACTTTTATACTGTCATAGATTAACACATGACATGAAAATAGTAATTAAATGTGATTAAAAGGACAATGTCACTTTAGTTTTACTTTGCTTGGTCATACGACTTTGTTCAAAGCATATAATAAATCATCCGATAGTACTAGTTTTTCTCCATAAAAAGGTTTATGTGGCTTTATCCAGAAAGCTCCACTATGAAATTATGTTGTCCAGTCATGAGGACTATTCATGATCAGTTTCTTCATGGGCCTTAACTGGTTAAAAGGCATCCACTTTGTAGATACTATACTTTCCATAGGATTGATTGTAATCTTGTAATAGGAAAAAGATTCTTTAGTCACGAGACTCGAAGTACTTCTTCGACTTTTGGTGGATATTGAACCACATCTCTGTGAATGATAGAATCTAGATCATTAGTACTCCTTATCTTGCATTTAATGATCATTTGAAAAGTGAATTAGTGGATGGATTGGATCCTCTAGTGACTCACGTCACATTGCAATTTTTCTTTAATTAGCTATCCAATTTGGTATCTAAGGACAAATATATTCTTAGCAACAAGCAACAACAATCGGATTCTTGACAGTAGAATAATGTTAGTATAACTTAAAGTCTGGTGCATTCATTAGTTCCTCATTACTTTCTCATGCAGATTCCTTGGTTCTCTGTTCACATTAATATCTCATTATATGGTATGACATAATTAAGATATACTTTTATGATTCAGTAATTCATTGGAAAAGTATGTAATTCTATAATCTTATACTGGCATGTTGGTGTAACTACTCACCACTGGTTCACCTTGCAAACACAGTTTAAATAGCACTTGAAATTGAAGTTGAAATCGTCACCAATTAAGTGCTCTGAAAATAGTGAAACGGTTCCAATCCACAATGGATAAACTCTGATATCTTATTACCCTTAGTGATCATTTTTTCACCTGCATCTATGGTTCAGTCTGATTTAAAAACACAGAAATAACATTCTGTGAATGTTGATCATATTATTCACTAATTATTTGTTCGATTACTGCCTTTAGCAATAGCAGTTGCTTGGCATTTCTCTGGTCCATTATTGCAAGAACACAACTCTCTCAATATGATCTCCTACTCAATTTAATTTTGCATGGCAATTGCCATTTAAATTACATGTATCTACTCATTTACTACTCATATCATTTGTATATTGAACATCATCAAGCTGCATGATGGTATATTTAGTCTCAGTGGCAAACCATACAGATTGGATTAAAGTTCAGATGTTGAGTATAATGATTGACAAGACTCTACATTGGACCGA
>APFE031375783.1:43757-70074 GCA_000404065.3 Pinus taeda
TAAATAAGAATAAATAGTAATAAAACGAAGAAAGCAATAAAAAGAATCAGTAAAGCTAAAAATCAAAAGAAAAGTAAAGAAATAAAACTAAAAATCAAGTTGCATGTAGACACATGGAGTGTGTGCATGTGGTTCCTCATCCAATGTTGTTCTATTTAATAGAAGGTGAGGAAGATGAGAGGCATTCTTGCATTCTATCATTCCGAGATTCTATCTGTCATTCTCTTGGGAGAATGGTATACTAAGACTTAGGAGCACTGGCAGTAGTCGTTGATTGGGGGCTCAGGGGTGGCCAGTTGTAGCAGAATCCTGCACAATTGAGCCTACGGTTGGGAGGAGAGTCGTCCCCAAAACCCTGTTGCGGTAAGCCTACTTCTACCACAGGTCAGCTAGGAAAGTACTCTTCATAGTTTAAATTTAACGTTAATAAGTTAACTAGATATCTATTTTGGGCTGTTACAGAACTGGGTTTCCGCACCCTGGGGATGTCTAATATGAGGTGATCAGAACACGGTCCAACCTTCACATTTATTGTGCTTCGCACACCTACAGGCACCCTGCGCTCTATGATATTGTCTTCGTGCAAGTCTAGCTGCAGCACGACCCGTGTTATTTACCCAAGTCTTCCTTAATTAGTCTCCGTTAGCTGATTACTTAGATTAAATTCACATATAGGCATTCATGCAAGTATTCATCAAGTACGCGCAGTAAATAAACAGAGTAAAAGTAATGCATAACATCAAAAGACAGATTCAAAAATAGATGCACAGAGTAAACTTCTCTTTATTAACTTTGAATTCCAAGTACAGACCCGACTCCGCCCTGCGCACTCAGCTGCGGACTCTACCAGGCCTCTATGCACTCAACTGCAGAGCCTCTTCCTACTACTATGACCCAGTACACTTCAAATTCCACTCTATGCTCTAACCATGCCTTCGCTATTCTACCTATTCTCTACCAAGCTAAGCTATCTTTACACTTAGAGCCTCGCTCTATTTATACAATCCCATGGTCCGCGGAACATGGGTAGGTCGAAACAACTTTACATTAATTTACAATATTTTAAGGAGGACAACCCTATGACTCATCCTAGACCTCGTGCTCCGCGCCCGCAATTCAGAGACTCTTATAATACAATTGACTAAAACTTGGGCTTTGAACCCCAAAGCATGTTGCGGGGGATCCCATGCCCAACAGGCCCCCAACACAATCATCGTGACGCGTCCTGAGTCACTGTGCTGGTGCAGCGATCTTGGCCCGGAGCCCCTCCAACTACGCCTATGCTGCATGAAGGTCCGCAGCGCACTGTTCTGTTGTCTGTTGGATCTACTCTGCTCTTTCTGCCGAATACTCGCTTTTAGGGGAAAATCCCTATCTTAAAGCATGCATCACCTTCATTTGCGCGAGCTTTCCTTTGATATCGACAGTGATGCGGAAAGCCTCATCAATCCAAGGCTGGACGCACACTTTAAGTACTGCCTCTTTTTGTTGTGCGACATCCACCTGTTCCTTCAATGCCTTCACCTGTTGTAGCTTCGCCAGTCGCTGGGTCAGGACAATTGTCTGTGCCGTTCCACGCACACTGTCATACTGTACTTGAAGCTCCCGCGCCTCTGTTTCCAGGCACTGTATGGTGGGGTCCTCCTGTAAGGAAGTGAGGATCGCGAAGGATTCTTCCAACATACCCGTATAGGTCTACACTGCCTGTCCTATTTCCTCTAGCCCTTTTTGGATAGCGTCAATGCATCGTTCCCTAACTTCCAAGGGCATGGATGACTGCACCTTTAATCACAGTTCAACAATCTAAAGGTTGAGGTCCAGCTGTATCCTCACTGCTTCCTCCTTTGCCTCGCAGAATCCACTAGCCAAACTATGAATTCGCACTCCAATTGGTAGGTCTGTCGCAATTTCTAATTCTGGGGCGCGACGACATGCTTCCTCTATTATCTGCTCCAGTTGTTCATTCTGCACCAACACTTCATCGCGTTGCAGACTAAGCTGATCAATGTTGATTCACTGTTCACTGAGCATTTGTATCGCGTGTCCTTCCCTAGCACAATGTTCCGTTGTCGCTCTGTCCTGTAGATGGTACAATGTATCCCGCAGAAGGGCAGCCAAGTTTAGGCCAAGTCCCTTGATTCGGCCCATTGCGGCTCTGTCCTTTGTGTTGTCCGTTGTCAGTGCTCCTTCTGGCAGTGCGACGGTGCTAGCCATTTTGGCCCGCAACAATTGCTTCGTTGTCGACGTACTTGTGGCATTGTAGGCGGCTACCGTTCCCTCCTGTGGGGGCCGCACCTGAAGTTGCTGCAGCTAAGCCCTGAGGGCCCCCAACACATTCTGTTGCTCCACCATTGCTTCCTGGAGCGCTTCCCTGGTGACCTCGCGAGTTGTGTCGTCGATGTCGTAGAGGTCACCCTCTCTCAGTGTAATAGGTTCACTGTCCAGTTTGGAAGCCTTGGTCTTCTTTCGTGGGTCTGCTCGTTTCGTACCACGTGACCATTTCAGTTGTGTAGATGTTGTGCTTGGGTCTACGCCTTCCGTTGTGTCCTCTGTTCCCTGTCCCATGGTCATGTCTGGGCCTCCTTCTCTCCGCATCGTGGTGGGCCCTGTTGCCTGTGCTATTGCTGCTTGTTCGACGCCCTTGGTTTGCTCTGTGGTGGCCTTTGCTGCCTCACGGAAAGCCCTTACCTCCTCAGCCAATTGCTCGTTGCACTTCTGCTGAGCCAGCAACTTTGGTGGCATCCTTCTATTTTTGTGTTGTTGTGTTATCGCACGCCGCCAGATCCGGGGTGCACCACTTGGGTGGCCATGAGTCGAGCACAGCGAAAATGGCATCATCAATCGTGATGAACAGTAGTTTGGTCCAGTTCTACATCGGATCCTTACGCGCCTTAATGTACACGTTGTGCATATCCACCTTGAAGTCTGCAAAGCTCCGCAAACTGTCGTACACTGTGGGGGATAGGTGCGGCCTCTTGTTGAACCACATCCGGATGCTCACCTCCATGAGCACCCAGAAGATCTTGGTCTCATGGATCCTCGTGGCGTCCTTCATCGCCCAGAGCAACATGTATTTTGCTGCCTCTGGAAAGTCTTGTTCAAGAGGAGGGAACTGACAGTCCTCAGGTAGTTCCGCTCACACCAATACAATGGACAAGAGCAACCACGCGTAGTGGAAGGTCTTGCCTTGCACCTAGACTTCCTTGTAGTTGGTGAGGAATTCTTCACATAGGAAGGCGGCCCAGTTGAATTGGACCCCCTCCGCACATTGTTCGGCTAGCGCGACTACCATTGCTAGTACCTCGTTGTTGCGGAATTTTCTCATCACCTTCCCAGCTAGCAGCTGGGTGGCTACGCGCACCCCTTTGTTTGGAATGCTACTAATTACGTAGCTTCTCTGCTTCTTTTCCAACTTATATTTCTTCTTCATAGCCTCTGCGAGCGCCAAATCTCCGCTTTTGCTAGCTATTTCCACGGGGTCCCTTCCTTTAGAAGGAAGCCAAGAAATCCTGTGAATAAGTTCCGTTGTGATGGGAATGGGCTCCTCTAGCCACAGGTACCCATCGTGTACCAGGCAAAGCAGTTGCCTGATGACAAAGATCATAATCGATGCGTGGTGAAAATGTGGAATCCATGGTAGGTGGAATAGCCCGGCCTTCTCCACACTGCGCAGCCATTTCTGCAGTTCTAGCATTGTAATGGACCCCTCCTTGCTCTGTTTCATGAGTTTGCTAGTCTCCAAATGTGGGAACATTTCGCTTTCTGCGAGGTCCCAATATTCAAATTTCATTGTGGGTACGCGGCCCAGAACCGAACCTTCAAACAGAATTCCATCTGGGAGGAGCGGGGTTTGGTGTGTGCTCTTAGCGGCATCCAAATCCTTGGGTACTTTTGCTTTCCCTTTCCGCGGAGGGACATACTTGGGCAGTTTTGCTACAGCGCGCACCGGCTGGATGTCTTCTTCCATTTCTTCATCCGCCTCTATCTCCTCTAGGAAAGCTTGGAGGTCCTCTTCCTTATCATCTGTCTCAAGATTAACAGTCTTGCCCTTGTCTTCCATAAAAAGTTTACCAAACCGTGGATTTCGCGGGGACATGCGGATTGGTCTCACTGCCTGTGGATCCATCTTGGGCCTCAGTGTCCACGGTGATTTTGGAATTTCCGGTGCATCCCCCACCTTCAGCGTAGGGCTTTGTGCAGCTTCCTCAATAGTACTTTCGACAAAACCCACACCTCTCCTGATAGTTGTCATCTTGTTTGAGCTGTCTATAGTTGTTCGTGACTTTGGAGGCTCAAACACCACTTGGTGCTCAACACTATGCGCTCTCTGTAATAGCTCAAATCTCAAACAAACAAGTGTTGTCTCATGGCCAGCCTTGGTAGCTTTATAGCGTCTTTCGAATTTGAATATGAGTGTTCCCCCCATTTATGAGTCACTAATGCATTCTTGGCAGCAAATCGTCCCAAATCTAGTTCTGACTTCGTGTCTTAATTGCCCGCCACCCGCTCCTCTTTGTCTTAAATTGGATATCTTGTAATGAACAGTGACACCAACAGTCACTTCCCAGCGTACCCGCGCGGCAGCGCAGCCCCCTTTGCACAGGCGCGACCCTTGTGACATGTCGGTCCCGCGCGCAACCTCCTTATCACGCAGCCCCCCCACAAACTATTTTATAGTCCCGCGCTCTCTTTCAACTGCTTGGAGCGCTGAGATTGTGCTCCCTATGGATAGTCAGGTGGTCGCACCCACCTGTGTGAGGCTTCAATTCACCTTCCAGCCTAGTCCGCGGGCACTCCTCAATTACCCTCGCGATAGTCAGCACAGCGCGTTCTTCCTTATGCGGTGTGCTCCCCTAGTTACTTTGTCTGGTAAGGTGTGGTCATAGCCATGGTAGCAGAGTCACAAATGCTCAGTGACAATCTTCTATTGCAGTAGTATGGCTGCCCATATCTTGTCATGTGATTCTTAGTTTATTGACGTGACATGTTTGCACTATTTTGTTTTCTAGTTTTTTGATCTCCATGTCCATTAACATGCTTTTCTTCCTCAGTCGTACCTGATCTTCTTCGAGTTCACGAAGTTTAAGGTTCCCTCGCTGAACGACTTCCTGAATATGCATATGTTCATCCTCACGTAGCTGCATAATTCCTTCGTCCTGGTCCTCGCATACTATCCCAACTATGGGAGCTATTGCTTGAGGATTCCTTTCCTCCGAAACTATGGTCTCGACTCTGCTCCTCAACTTCGGAATTGTCTCTGCGCTCACTTTTTTGCACATGGCCCTATAGGCCCATCGAATCGCTGGCACACGTAGGTCCCAATCTGTTTGTCTCGCTTGGTGAACCTTGTTCAGGACTTTGCATATCTTATTGAATGTTTCCATGTGGAATGTTTGTGGTGTGTGTCGTCTTTCCTACTGCTGCATCTTGTTCCGATTTTCGACCCTTAGTTTGGGGTGTGCTTGAGTGGGCTGCACAACACACGTCTGTACCCATCGACATAAGTGGGCATGCAAGTTGCTCCATCCTTGCTGCCTGACTCTCGTTCGAAGCTGGGGGCTTCCAAACCATAGGCGCATCATCCTTCTACATCCGTTCCAGTCCTCAAAGTTTCCTCGATGTGTACCCCACCATCGTGTGGGTGTTATGCGTAGTGCCCATTTCACTATTGCATTTTAAAATTTGCACAGGAATTCATCCACCACTATCAATCCATCATATGTCAGTAGCTCTCTTGCCTCGATTGTCACGTAGCGCAGTGATCTAACCATCATGTTGCAATTCGGCATTGTCACTTCATGCAACTAATTCTGCCATCGCTCTACTTCTTCATTTGAATCCGAAGTGCAGGAGTTTTCGTGCTCCCACGAGATCCTCCCATTTGTAGTCGGATTCACCCAATCATTGTCTCGCACTGTTATCTTTTAAATACAATCAATATCATTGTCGTGCACTGGTTCAGTGTAGCGCGCTCCTTCGGCTAGGTCTAGTGGGACTACTACACGTAGTGACTTTTTCTCGAAGATCATTTTGCGCTTCTTCAGGTTGATGACTCCGTTCATATCGGTGGCCCAGTCTATTCCTAACAACGCGGGATAGGGATTGTTGTCATCAACAATCTCTATTACTTCAAAACTTGCTTGCGCGCTCACGCCTTCAATATCAACTGTTACCCCTTGCAACCTCCCCATGGGCAAAATCTTATGTTGGTTCGCCATTCGTAATTGAATAGGGGACCATTGTAACGTGGGCCTCCCCATGCATTCCCATGTTTGCTTTGGTAATACATTCGTGTCCGAACCCAGATCTAGGATTACCTAATCCATTTCATACTCCCCAATCTGTGCAGTCAACCTCATTTCCCTTCCAGTGCACAATGCATGCTTCCCCAATTTCCGGACAATGCGTAGTTCCCCTGACCCTGCACAGCTGGTGATCAATTCCTGTAGTCCCTTATCCGCCTTGTTGTTGCATAGCAGTTTCATCCATGTCTCCAGAAAGGTAGTGAGCATTGAAGAATCCATTCTTGGCTCTGTTTGATCTGTTTCAAACTCGAGTTCCTTCACAGGAGCCTTGCGAACCCATGTACTTTCCTCTGGCTATTCCCTCGTATCTTCTCTCGTGGTCGTACAGCTTCTGAGCATCATGTTTACATTCGGGTCCGCTTCGCGTAGCTTAGACCTCATCATTTGTATATTCTGAGTTGGGGGAGGCTGGAATACCCCTTTTTCACACATCTTTGTGATCAACGTAGGACAGTCTATTGTTTCATGATCAAATTGAGCACAATACGAACAGGATATCCTTGTCAAGTTGGTATAATCACGAGCATAATGCCCTGGTCCTCCGCAATTGTAACAAATTAACTGTTCACGGCCCCTTCCTGGTCCCATTCCCCCTCATCCTCGACCTCAACCCTGAAATCCAGCATGCGCCATCCCCGCATTTGGGTTGAGGGCTCGCGTTTCGGTCTGCATCCTATAGGTTGGGGTCTGATCCATCATTAGCTCGTAACTGCGGCAGGTGCGCTCATCGTGGCCTACCAACCTACATAAATTACAAAACAATTGTTGGGGTGTCTGCTATATTTCTACATCAAACGATAATTGTTCGTCGTGTATTTCCCTCCTATCTGACAGATCACACACCATAAAGCGGGTGCCATGCTCAGCCCTACCTGTGCCTCCAGTCTCAATGGCATTGGCCCTCCTACCAAGTAGTTCGCGAACACCAGACAGTGATCCTTGTCATGGCTTGGCCCTTGCATTTTATGCACCATACTTCCTTGCATGCCTCTGGTCGCGGTGCCCTATCTTGCTTCAAAATTTGCATTTCCAAACATAGATTCTGTAGTTGTGCGTGAATTTGCTGAACTCCCAACCCAGGGTCTTGTATCGGGATCTCATGTAACCTCATTGCCATTTCCAATGCTTCAACCTAGGTGGAAAGTTTCTGTTGTGACAGCGTCGTCCTCAAGTGTGGTGCCAGAGATGCCACAAATCATGTGCGATGTTGTCCATCCGTCAATGTCATATTGGCTTTGCGGATCGTACTCTTCAGCCATTGATCCAGATCCCAAGGGTTCTCACCCGGGAGCATCACGATTTCTTTAAACCTAATGATTGATTGTGTTTCTAACTTTGGCTTGCTAAATTCCCTGTTCAGCGCGTTCTGGATCTCTACTATCCCTGCATTTGGGTGGTCGTTGGAGTGCTTGATATACCATGTTAATGCACGATCCTGCAATGTGCTCACCAATGTAGCCTTCTTAATATTGTCATCTGTGACACCTTGTGCTTCCCATACTGCTCTTACCACGAACCAGAATTGGTCCGGATCTTCATTCCCTACTCCTCTAAATATTGGTAGTTTGATCGCACTCGCCATATTGAACTGTGGAGGTGGTGGAGGTGGAGTGGGTGGCGATGAAGGTGAGGGAGGTGAAGCAGGTGGCGTGTAGGTGGAAGGGGTAACCGCGGAATGCGTTGCCTTATCAAACTGACTGCGCTTCTCGGAGAGACCTTCGCGAGTTCTTCCTCGCTCTCTCGCGAGGATGAAATTAAGGGACTGTTTTCTAATTCTTCGCTACTTTGTAGCTTCTTCCGCTCCGCATAGTCCCAAACATTAATGTATTTGCATGACCCTTTTTTCACATAATAGCATCTTAATCCAAGTATTCAAAGACTTAATATACTTACCTCGCGGTCCTCTAAGAAAGCGTTGTTCTGCTTCAATGTAGCTGACGATCGTGTCTACCACAAACTCAGTGATAAATCCCCCTATTATCTAGTCGAGCCAATGGTCCACAGCCCGCGCGATCTTATCTTCTGATGCTTCTAGTCTGCGCACCAATTCCAGAGTTCACACTATCGGTTTGTCAAGCCTACACCTTCCTTGGCTATCGGCTAACTTTGCGATCCATTCATACAGCTCAGAAGGAAAAGATGGAAAGAAAATCTCGTGGATTTCTGTATACACGTAGCGCTCCAACCACTTTTTCTCAGATACTTGCGGAGTTCTGTTTTCCTATTTTGCGAACTCGTGAATCTTCTTGTCCAACCACTCTTCAATTTCCTTCTTTGTTGGGTTCCAATGGCATGACATCAGACATCCCTTATGCAAATCCCGGTCCCGGCAATGGAACCATTTGTCGGCTTAGTGTGGCCTAACCTAGGTTCAGAAGTGATTTAGCCAAGCAAATCTTGGTACTAATCGCCCTTTCGGCAACAGTCCGTGGAGTGAGAACTGAGGTCTCACCTGAAGTAGTATGGGAGGGTGCTAGAACCAAGTTTTCGCACCCTAGGGATGTCTGATATGAGGTGATCAGAACACGATCCAACCTTCACACTTACTGTGCTTCGCACACCTATGGGCACCCCGCACCCTGTGATACTGTCTTCGCGTAGGTCTAGCCAAAGTGTGACCCATGTTATTTACCCAAGTCTTCCTTAATTAGTCTCTGTTAGTTGATTACTTAGATTAAATTCACATATAGGCATTCATGCGAGTATTCATCAAGTGCGCGTAGTAAATAAACAGAGTAAAAGTAATGCATACATCAAAAGACAGATTCAAAAACATATACACAGAGTAAACTTCTCCTTATTAACTTTCAATTCCAAGTATAGACCTGACTTTACCTTGCGCACTCAGCTGTAGTGGTCCGCGCACTCAACTACGGACTCTATCAGGCCTCTGCATAGTCAACTGCAGAGTCTCTTCCTACTACTATGACCCAGTACACTTCAGATTCTACTCTATGCTCTAACCATGCCTTCACTATTCTAATTATTCTTTACCAAGCTAAGTTATCTTTACACTTAGAGCCTCGCTCTATTTATACAATCCCATAGTCCGCGAACCATGGGTAGGCCGACACAACTTTACATTAATTTACAATATTTTAGGGAAAATAGCCCTATGACTCATCCTAGACCTTGCGCTCCGTGCTTGCAATTGGCGGAGTCTTACAATACAATTGACCAAAACTTGGGCTTTGAGCCCCAAAGCATGATGCGGGGGATCCCATGCCCAACAAGCAGGAAGCATAAGTTTGTAGCATTGAGTACCATCGAGGCAGAGTACATTATCTCTAGCATGGCTAGTTGTGAAGCAATTTGGTTGAGGAAACTCTTTAGAGAGTTATTTGAGTAGGTCTTAAACACTACAATGATATATTGCAAGAACAAGAGTGGGATCAGTTTGGTAGAGAATCTCGTATTTCATGACAAGTCCAAGCACATAGAGATTAGATGCCATTACCTTCGAGACATAGTGCAGAGAGGAGTTGTTAGACTCCATCATATATCAACAGATAAGCAGATTGCAGATATTCTCACCAAGGATTTGTTAAAAGGGAAGTTATTGGTCTTTGAAGAGCAACTTGGATTGACTAATGTGACCCCTCCTGATAAGGGGCATCACTGACCGAGGACATTGAGCCAACTCTTCCCCCCTATTTGAGCTCCCAAGGCATGGAATTGAGATGGAGGGCTCCTGGGATTGAGGGATCTCTGGACAATAGGGTATCACCCCCATCTGTCACCCATAGGGTGTGTGTGATCTTTATCTATTTTGAAAAGTCTAGTTTCTTCCCCTATCTTGGTCTTTACAGAGTATACCCTAGTTGGCATCACACCCATAAGCTCGGCTTGTTGAGATTCTTCCTCCCCTTCTGGTCAACGAGTTGAGGAGGCTTGGGGATCTGTGATCCTTAACTTTGGTAAGTCAGTTATATCACCTACACTTGGATTACAATGCAAGTGTTCTGCCACATGAATCTTGAGGGTCATTGATGGGAAGATCGACATGCCATAGGATGGGTTGAGATGTGCTCCCCTATATGACTTATTGCTTGATATGGGGTTGAAGATGTTTTTCTCCCCCATGTAGATTCAGGTTGAGATGTGCTCCCTGATATTGTTTTAGATTGACATGTGCTCTCTAACATTATAGAGGATGGTAACTAATGTTCCCTGATTATTCTTCTTCTTTAGATTTGAGAATGTTTCATCAGATATAGTTGAACAAAGATGGGACATGACAATAGGATGCATATGACATGATGCAATTGGAATTTCTCCCTAGCTGAGAGGGAGTGTTAATTTAATAGCTTAGTGACAAATTCCAACCATGGGACTATATTTCTCTTTTTTAGAGGACCAATTTTGCCTATTGAAGCACCTGATCTGGACAAGGGAAAGTGTACTTATGCAGAAAAACCCACATATGCACATTTGGACAGGTTGGCCCTAATAGGAAATTGGTCACCCTTGGAAGCTTATAAATACAAGTGACCTAAAGCTCATTTGGACATCACCAAGCATATTCTTCTTCTCTTCCTCATTGAGTGGTTCACACAGGTCAGAGGCAAGGTCGAGGAAAGTGGTTTGCACAGGTCCGAAAATACAGGATCTGAAGCTCACACATGTTCTAAGGTTTTGGGTCTCAACCACAGTCTCATCAAAGGCAATTTTCGGCTATAACCACTAGATATAAGGCTCAAGGGAGTGGTTGGAAGGTATCAACTGCATGCAAAACTCCTCCTCCATGTGGTTGAGCTCTAGGGCTAATTTTGGCATCTGACTATAGTTGATTGCAGACGGGAAAAGTTGTCTCTGATAAATATTGATGTTGGGAACATATTTCTGAACATTGTTGGGTTAATTTTGCTAGATGATTTTGTATTGGGCTCATTGTACTCTCTTATGAAAATGTTATGACAATATAATAGAAGAATAATTTTCAAAGGGTTTTTCCCTGGTCTTTGACCAAATTTGGTCTCTTGCTGATGTGTTGATTGTCTCCTTTGTCATTGCATTTATTGTTCCATCTTCAATTACTATTGATGGTTGGAAAGATAAATTGGTTTTGAAAAGATTGTTAATTAAAGTATTGAATTGGGCTAAAGTAATTGATACAACATAGAACAATCTGAAAATTAACACATATAAGATCAAAAGTGAATTCTATATGGGAATACCTTTCTGCTGGTAATTACTGTTAATTTGTGGTAGCATTGGATGTGCTCTAGCCATGAAAATTGGTGGAGAGGCTAAAGCACATGAGATCTCCAAGACCCATAAATGGTTTGGGGAAATTCCACCCGTTAGAGAGATTAAAATAATTAAAATTTTTAATGGAGTTCCTAAGTCTAAACTTAGTAAAATTAAAATATTAATGGGTATTAATACAAAACTGGGTGAGAATGTTCTAAATGACATGGATCAAGCCAAATCTAATCTTAGTCGTTGATTAGGGACTTAATCTTGTCTGTTGAAGACTCAACAAGAAAAGTAGAAGAGGAGGCTTGAGGGTCAGTTGGAGACACACCAAGATTGATTAATCAGTTCGATTTTATGGAGTGTGGTTTGCTGAGAAAATTCGAACAAGTGATCTGAGTTGCAGCAAGGGGCAGTGAGTACATAGCAGAGAGGAAGAGATAGTGTCGGAGGATCAACGCAGTGGCAAAGGGGCTACGCAGAGCTAGCAAGAGCCATGCAAAAGGCTAGAGAGATTGCGCAGAGGCTAGTAGGGCCTACGTGGGTGACACAGAAGGCCAAAGAGATGATGTAGGGAGGCAGAGGGCTGACGCAGGGGGTTCCAGAGTTGCACAGAGGCTAGCAGGGTTGACACAGCGCCTTGGTGGAGTCCTGGAAGAATTTTTGTGGGGTATACTTGTTGAATATCTGCTTCCAAAGAGAGGTATTACTGCCAGATAGAAATCTCTGTTGGGTAAACCAGTTTGGCACCCTAGTTGTACTCAAGAAAGCTGCTTAATAATAAAACCCTCAGAACTGCTGCATTGATTTTCCCAGGTTGAGTTTTTCCAGGGATGATTGTCCAAAAATAATGGTGCCCCTTGTGTGTTTGTTTATTATTCAGTTGATGATCTGTATATGAGTTGAGACTGCATTTGTGTTTATTTTCAATATTTATATGGTTAAATAACGTGTTAAGGAATAAACAAGTAGGTGAAATAAACCAGATAATGCAGGAAGAATTTCTGATGTGTTAGACTTAGAAATTCCAACATGGTATCAGAGTGTTGCAGATCATAGGAGGATTGAAGGCACCAACATAATCAGAAGTATTTGCAACAGTAACAGCTGTCCCGAGAGACAGAGCAACTCCTAAGTAGAAAGAAGCAGAGAAGGAGTGACACAGAGGGCCTGCGTCATCATTTCGAGCGAGAGAGAGGGCTAGCGCAGAGGCAGAGAGAGGTAGAAGAAGCTCACGAAAAGCCACGTCATCCTACTCAGCCAGGTAGACTTGACATAGTTGACCAGAGGAGCGATTCAGTCTTGTCGGGATTGCGCAGAGCTAAGAAGCTCAGTTTCTTCAACTACTAGGGCCTAGGCAACTGTGCCAATATTGTGGATTGAAAAGCTGGTGGGGTGTTTTTGCTGTCGAGGCTGAACAACACCTAATGGGACAGAACCAAGGTAGAGGGAGCCACTGCCTTGAGGGATTTCTAGCCAAGAAATCCAAATCTAAGTTGTAGTTGCAAAGAGGAGTGGATCGACAGTTGGCAGGAAGATTTCCAGTAGGAAATCGAGACTCAAAAGGAGACTAGGAGGGAAGTTGAGACTCAGAGGGAGTCTAGTAGAAGAGCGAAGATGACAATGAACGGACTGAGGGATCAGGACAAGTTGGACGAGGCCTCCAACTTTGTCATCTGGAAGGTCAAGATCTTGATTGTTCCGGATAGACATCACATCAAGGGCTTCGCCTTCAGAACCATGGCTATCCCAATCGACCCAGCTGATAATGAAAGGTATGAGGATGCAATGGTGAAGGAAAAGTGCATAATCCTTGATGGGGTCAAGGTTCATGTAATATTGCATATTGTTGAGAAGAACACGACAAAGGAGATGTGGGATACCTTGACGACATTGTATCAGGGCACTTCCGTGCAGAGGAAGATGATGTTAGAGAATCAACTGCGGTCGTATCATATGCAAAAGGGGGAGCAGATAGATTGATACCTCAGTAGGTTGCAAGAGATTCAGGACCAACTTACTTCCATAGGGGCCACACTGGATCAGGAGTTCATGGTGAGGACCGCCCTGAATGTAGTTTCTGAGGATTGGGAGACATTTTTCCAAAGCATTTTGGGCAGAGTTGATCTTCCAGGATGGGAAGAGATGTGGGCAGCTATTCGCCAAGAAGAGATCAGATGGTTGACCAAGGCGAGATGTAGCAACAAAGGAGGTCGAATCAAGAAAGAGGAGGAGGATGCGGCTCTGGCATCTATGGGACAACAAGGGAGAGGAAGAAGAAGGACATCTCCAAGGTAAAGTGCTTCCATTGTGGGGAGTTGGGTCATTATGCAACCTAGTGTCCTAGGAAGAAGAATAAGGGAGGGGCTTCTGATTCCAAGACAACTCCGGCTAAGGCAGAGAAAGAAGTCGAGACTGATGAGGATTGTGCCATGAGGGCTCATGCACCTTTAGAGAAGAGGTGGGGAGACATCGAGTTGTAGTCAGGAAGACTACATACTAGGGGCAAGATCCTTGAGGTACCCAAACTCTTGGATCATATCTGGCTACGAGAGCCCCGAATGACAGTAGCTAGATGACGAATGTTGGTAGAAGCAAGATGTGGATGGAGCGACAAGGAAGCGATAGAGTGCAGAGGTCTGTAGCAGCACAGTGGGGGTTGCAGCAGTGCGAGGGGCACAAAGGTATTTGTAGCAGTGCGAGAGGCACAAAGGAGGGTGCAGCAGTGCGAGAGGCACAAAGGTGTTTGCAACAGCGTAGAGGCAATAGAGGAAGCACAAGATTGCAACAGAGGTAGCTTTAGCATCAGGAGGCTTCCAGACCGAAAAGGATGTCATGACTTGGGTAGATCAGTTACTTACTTCTCGATAACTGAGTTGCAGTGCAATAGTTAGCAGTGGTAGTGCTATGGGCAGTGTGATGCAGCATTTGAGAGAGAGATACAGTGTTGGGAGGAAGGACCAGTAGTAACATGGATGTAAAGGGAGCCGCAGTACAAATGTAGAAGTGGTAGTGGCAGAGCCATGGGCAGTAGTACAAGGGGCAACAATGCAGTGGATGTTGGGTAGTAGGCCAAGCATCAACACAAGTACCAATGCTAGATGATCAGTGTTATGTTCAGTGGTGGAGCATTACTAGAGCACATTCCTCGCTAAGAGGGAGTGTTGATTTGTTGTAGCATTAGATGTGCTTTAGCCATCAAAATTGGTGGAGAGGCTAAATCACATTAGATCACCAAGACCCAGAAATGGTTTGGGAAAATTCCGTCTGGTTCGAGAGATATTAAAATAATTAATATTTTTAATGGAGTTCCTAAGTCTAAACTTAGAAAAATTAAAATATTAATGGGTATTAATATAAAATTGGGCGAGAATGTTCTAAATGAGATGGATCAAGCCAAATCTAATCTTAGTCGTTGATTAGGGACTTGATCTTGGTTGTTGAGGACTCAACAAGAAAGGTATAAGAGGAGGCCTGAGGGTCAGTTGGAGACACATCAAGATTGATCAGTCAGTTCGATTTTCTGGAGCGGGGTTTGCTAAGAAAATTTGAACAAGTGATCTCAGTTGCAGTGAGGGAAAATGAGTACATAGCAACGAGGCAAAGATAGTGCTAGAGGATCAGTGCAAGGCAGAGTGGCTACACAGAGGAAGCCATAGCTACGCAGAGCCAACAAGAGCCATGTAGAAGGCTAGAGAGATTGCACAGAGGTTAGCAAGGCCCGCGTGGGTGACACAGAAGGCCAAGGTGATGATGCAGAGCCTTGGAGAAGTGCTGGAAGAATTTTCGTGGGGCAGACTTGCCAAATATCTGCTTCCAAGGAGAGGTATTACTGTCAGATAGAAATCTTTGTTGGGTGAACCAGTTTGACACCCTAGTTGTACTCAAGAAAGATGCTTAATAATAAAACCATCAGAACTGCTACACCGATTTTCCCAAGTTGGGTTTTTCCGGGGATGTTTGTACAAAAATAATGGTGTCCCTTGTGTGTTAAGCTATTATTTCAGTTGATGATCTATATATGAGTTGAGACTGCATTTGTGCTTATTTTCACTATTTATATGGTTAAATAATTTGTTAAGGAATAAACAAGTAGGTGAAATAACCAGATAATGCAGGAAGAATTTATGACGTGTTAGACTTAGAAATTCCAACAATTACCAACGAGCATTCATAGTATTCGAGATTGATAATTCCTCCAAGCTTGCTAATCAAGGCAAATTTCAAGGAAGTTCAATGCTAAGAAAAAGAAATCTAGCAATGCATCTACAAAGGGGCAGATCTCATTATGCAGTGGATGGTTTAAAAGAACCATGTGGAGCAGTGCTTCTTGGAGCTACACGTACGGACGAGAGGAATGTTGAATAAATTTGTGTATACTCGAATTTGAGTTGGGTGTAACTGCACTTGTGTTGAACTATCGAGGTAAAGCAACTACCTTCACCAATTTTTTGTCATGCTCTTTTTGACATGTCTTTGGGACCATATTTTTTTTTATTTTTTTTAAATATCAAAATATGTCTTTCTTAGAGTCAGGAGTTTTACAAAAAATTATCAAGCATAGACATGGAATTATCCATTGAAAAAGTTTGCCAGATGGACTCTGATGGAATGAGGCATTGAAATTTTTTGTAGGATGGACTCTGATGGAATGATCCATTGAAAAATTCTTCCTAATGGAATCTGACCTTCAATAAGTTCGATGTTGTGTATGATTCTTCACTTAACTTTTGATTGCATTTTCATTTTTGAATTCCTAACCAACCATGACGGAGGAAGACTCAACATGTCTTTTATTTTGGCTAATTTCTAGACCCAAATTTGAGAAATTGTAAGACCAACAGGTATAGACACTTCACGGTTTTAATTCTCCCACCTTTTAAATTCTTAATCTCATTTGAATTGATGAAGGATCCTATGAGGACATGCATAGCCATGACATACGACCGGAGAAGCATTCATAACATATTCAGGGAAGGTGTGTTTAGCATAGAGCTCCATGATGGCAATAAGATTGTTGTGAAGCAAACACTTGGCTATCAACTTGCTTCATCTATCCCATTTGCAGGACCAACCCTTGTGAGAATAAGGAAAACATTGTGTGAGAAGGATTGGGGACATTTCATGAGAAAGAAGAAACAATATTATTTGTTAAGTAAATGTTGTGGGGAGAAATTTCGAGAAAGGGAGTTCAATCGAAAGCTTCAAGTACTATCAAAACAAAATTATTAGTTTTTGTGGTGTTTTGTTCTAGATCCGCCTAAAATCTAAATAAGGAGATCTTAGATACACCTTCCATAGTGTGTGATGGTGATTTTTTCTTGGTTACCTTATGATATTTTTTAATCACATTTGCAATCCATCATATAACACATGTAAAGTAAAAAAACAAGGTGCACAATTAATGTTATTCAAGCACAAACAATCAAAGCACTTGCAATCGAGTAGATGCAAAGACCATCATCAAGTGTTCGAGTTGGAAATAAATCAAGCAATTGTCACTCATATTCAAGCCTTCAAATGTTCATCCAAGTCAACATTTAATGATGTCAACATCAATTCAACTTAATATTTTTGTGTAACTTACAACAGTTCATATGTAACAGTTAATATCAAAATCAAGTTGAATTGTACTTAGAATAGTTTCTTTGAAAGTGTTAGTTTCAAAATCAAGTTGAATTGGAATTATTGGATGCGATGTCAGTTCAACCCAACACCCGTCTGATTCATTGTAAGCCAAATTTTGACAAGGTTGAGTAGTTGAAACTTGAGTCATTGTAAAAATCACTATTTTGGGTGCATTTTTGGTGGTATATGACACCCTCAACTTCCTGAAACAAAATCAAGCAAGTGCAAGTGAACGAGTCCAAGAGTGTTGGAGAATCTAGTAGGGTAGTTTTTAAAACAATTCTCCTCATCCTTGATAAAATCTTGTGAAATTATGCTATCTTCTTTTATTCTTTATTAGATTCTTTTCATCAAACAATTATCAAGAGCATAAATCATAAAAAACAATGGACACAAAATATAGGCTCCAAGCTAAGGAAAATCTCGTCCAAGGGGAAAACCTAGAAATAATCTCTTCTATTCTTATATAATCTGATCAAATGAGAAAATCGAGACCCAAAGACCAAAGTTAAACCTCCTCCAAGCACCAAGTCAACCCTTTAAAGATTCCTCCAAATAAGCTCTAGCCGACAAGGTCAACAAGAGTCAAACTTCAAGATCTTTGGGCAACTCAGAGTTTTGGTCCTCTATTTCAAACCTGCAATTCAAACTTGCAATTTTTGGCCTCCTAGTAGTTGCAAAAACCCTAACTTTTGGACATGTGAGAGAATCCAAGCTCAAAATCAGTTTTTCTTCTCTTCCTTTGACTTCTTCTTGCTTCCTTGACCTTCACTCTTGCTTCCTTCTTCTTGCTTGCCTCAAATCGAACTTATTTCTTGTGTAGATCGGATGTGTGTCAAATGAGATCAAAAATGATTATATATATACACATTTGTGGAGGTTGAATAGCCTCTTCTAGCTCGACTTATCACTGGCAGGGCCGACTTGTTCTTGGAGGTCCTTTTGACTTTCTATACATAAAAATAATATCTTTTACATGTTACAACTTTCCCAATAGGGTCTTATACAAATGATATTGACTTTCTTAACTCATGAAAAATATTCTTATGACATGACAAACCCTAGAAGCATGAAGAACATGCTTAACCTAGACGACCAATCAAAAGAAGCATGAAACTCATGCTTAAAAATAATAAATTTTCTTTCTTCTTTTGTTTGTTATATAAGATATACATAATGACATGAGTATAATGAAAATTATGAAAACCAAAAATAGTTACATTTTCCAACACTCCCTCTTAGCTAGGGAGGTATTCATAATTGTACAAATGGTACAAGGATATTCTCAAACTGAAGAGTTGTTCTAAGAAGAGTCAGATTGGTAAGTCATCTTTAAGCATCAATATCATAACCAACATTGTCAAGATAGTAAGGCCTTAACTTGACAAACTCCATTTATATTAGAGCATAATGTTGGGAGGCTTTACGTGAGACACCACACTACCTCTTAAGGTGAATAGCCCATCCGGATGTTCACTAGGTATTGTTAGTTTTTCTAGCATCAAATGTGTTCTAGTCTCAAAACGTTTTGGACAAGCTAAAATATACGAGTTATTCAAACCTAGAAATCGTTTCTAGAAATTCCACCTAGAAGTGTCTCAATTATATTATTAACCAAATTTTAAATATTCCCTAAGTCTAAACTTAGGAAAATTGGTTAATTAATCAATATTAATTGAGAAAGGTGAGCATTCTCTAGAAACTCACATAGATTGACTAGGAAATAATCTCAACCATTAATTAAGATTCAATCTTGGTCATTGGAATCCCATAGTGAGATTATAAGAAGAATTCGATGCGTGATGGAGGAACACATTGGTGACACTTGAGATCGATTTCCTTGGGTTGTTCGATCTGTCTAGAGAGCAATGGTAGTTGTCGGAAGAGTTCGATCTAGAGAAGGGAAGCAGAGTTAGAGAGGGCGGATGCAGTGAGTCTAGAGGAAATTTTCTAGTTCCGGGGAGTCAAAAAGAGAAGATTGAGGGTTTCTCCAAGAGGCTGCGCAGAGGCAACACATAGCCTCAAGAGGGAAATTCGATCTAGTTGAAAAGGAGCTCATTCTTAGTTCCACAGGTCAGGAATATTTTCTAGAGTGCTAGAGAGACAATTTCTTAGTCAGTGATAGGTAGGACAGCTAGATTCGCAGTTGATTTAGGCAGAGTGTGTGAGGGACTGTGCTAGGGTGATGCAGGTCCTGCACAAAGCTAGTTGGATGACTAGATTTTCATAGGTTAGATAGTGTCGAGATTGCTCAGAGAGAGGGTGATTTCTGTCAGAAAATTTTTGCTAGTATTTATCTTGGATAGATTCTCTAGTTTGGCAACATTTATTGTACTTAGAATTTCTCACTATTGCTTAATAATAAAAACCCTCAGCTGTTGCATCGACTTTCCCAAGTTGGGTTTTTCTAGGGACTTTAGTCCAAAATAATTGTGTCATAATTTTGTGTGCGTGTGCCAATATTTTCTCAATTTCTAGTTTATCTTCCATAGTATTTGGTATTTGTGAAGATTGCAGTGTGATTAATTCGTTGTTTCCGTAGCAATAAACTACTACATAGGTTAATAGTTAGAAGAATTAATTCTAGTTGTTGCAACAGAATTTCAATTGGTGAAATTTTCGCAAGGTATCAGAGCAAATTTGATTAGACGGGCAAGCTCAAAAGTCGAATAAGAAATTCGATGTTCAGAGGGAGTAGCAGGACAAATTTCTAGGGGTTTTGTAGTTCCTATCCAAGCGGTACGAATTGTCGAGTAGTTCAAGTTATAGCTCAGATTTTAGCTGAGCAGATTCTTTGTTTGGGTGCATACGAGTTTTGCAGCAATTTGCAGTAGCAAAAATAATGTCGGGTGGAAGAGAAAGTGCACACACAGAGGCAAATTTCTCTCAGAGGGTTTTTAGCCTAGAAATCCATATTTCTAGTTGCAGTTGGTTATAGCTGCAAGTAGATTTTCTCACTCCATAAGTAAGTGCGAATAACAGATTCAACAGACAAGTAAGTGAAAGAGGGAGTTTCTAGTTTTGTCTTAGAGATGGCCACAACTAGGCTTAGAGATCAGGATAGGTTGGAGGGAGCCTCCAACTATGTCATCTAGAAGGCTAGGATGTCCTTCCTGTTAGATGAATTTGGTCTAAAGACCTATGCAGATAATGTTGTGGCCGTACCAAATGATGCAAATAAGGTGAAGGAATACAGGAAAGAGATGGAAAAGGAAAAACATATGATTTTGGATGGAGCCTGCGACCATATAGTCTCGCATACATTGACCAAGAATATGAACAAAGAGATGTGGGATGCTCTCACTCAACTATATCATAATCCTTCCGAGTAGCGGAAGATGTTCCCACAAGAGAAGATGAGAAACATCAAGATGCAGAAGGGCGAAGGCATAGATCCCTTTCTCACTAGAATTAAGGAAATCCAGGATCATCTTGCAACTATTGGGGAGGCACCTCAACCTACAAATCTTGTGTGTTTATCCCTAAACAATGTCTTAGAGGAGTGGGAAGTCTTTGTCCAAAGCATATTGGGACAGGACACATTACTTAGGTGGGACAGGATGTGATCAGAACTGTAGTAGGAGGAGATGAGGCAAGCTCTAGTAAAGAGCTCCATCAATGGAAGCAACAATAAGGGTTTGAAGGGTGAGAAGGAGGAGGCGAATGTGGCCTTTGGGACAAGGGGAGAAGAAGAAGAAGGACCTATCTAAGGTCAAGTGCTTTAGGTGTGGTGAGTTTGGACACTACAGTGCTTAGTGTCCTCTCAAGAAGAAGGACAAGAAGGACTAGGCGATAGCATCCGCAGAGATAGACAAGTTGCCCTCTAGGCTGGAGGAATACTTCGCCATGGTTGTAGCTATACCTCCAGGAGTGAGGTGGGGAAATATGGAGCAATAGTCCTAAAGTTGCGCCAAGATGGGGCAGATTCCATTAAGGTGTCCTCCTCATGAATCATTACCTTGTTATGGGGGCCCACAAGATTTAATAGCAGGATGGATCAATGTTAGTTGATACAGTCAAATTACCGAGTGACAGTTTTAGACTAGTTGTAGTCAAGTGTTGAGGAGTGCAGATGCAGTGTTGACATCAAAGTAGGTGGATCAGATGCAGAGTTAGCAGCAACGCAGATTATTCAGTGGAAAATGCAGAGGCTAGTAGCAGTCATATGCTCAGGAGACAGATGCAGCATATAAGAGACACAATTGATTCAATATTTGAGATGCTTCTCAGTTGCAGTAGTTGTAGTAGCACCAACAACAAATGGGAGGGAGTTGCAATGCAAATGCAGAGTTGGAAACAGTATAGCAGTGTTAGTAGTAACACATATGCAACATCGAAGTTGCACAATGGTTGGTGGGTAGTGTTAGGGAGTCATAGTGGCCAGACATTAACAATGTGTATAGAGGGTGATGTAGAGACATGGTGTTGGAGCAGTTCAACACTAGAATACCTTCCTCTCTAAGAGGTAATGTTAGCTTTTGTAGCATCAGAAGTGTTCTAGTTTCAAAACTTTGTGGAGAGGCTAAAACATAGGAGTTCTTCAAAATCCAAAATTGTTTTTGGAAATTCCACCTAGAAGTTTCTCAATTGGATTATTACCCAATTTTTAAATATTTCCCAAGTCTAAACTGAGGAAAACTAGTTAATTAATCAATATTAATTGAGAAAGGTGAAAATTATCTAGAAACTCACACAGATCGACTAGGAAATAATCTTAGCCATTGATTAAGATTTAATCTTGGCCATTGGAGTCCCACCGTGAGATTATAAGAAGAAGTTGATGTGTAGGTGGAGGAACACATTGGTGACACTTGAGATCGATTTCCTTGGGAAATTTGACCTCTCCAGAGAGCAGCAATAGTTATCGGAAGAGTTTGAGCTAGAGAAGTGAAGCAAAGACAGAGTAAGGCAGAGACAGTGAATCTGAAGGAAATTTTCCAGTTCCAAAGAATCAAAAGAAGAAGGCCTAGATTTTCTCTAGGAGGCTGCACAGAGGCAACACATAGCCTCAAGAGGGAAATTCGATCCAGTTGAAGAGGAGCTCATTCTCAGTTCCAAAGGCTGGGAATATTTTCCGGAGCGCCGAAGATACAATTTCTCAGTCAGCAGCAGGCAGGATGACTAGATTGGCAGCTGATTCAGGAAGAGCATGTGAGGGACTATGCTAGCGTGACGCAAGACCTACACAACATTGGTTGGATGACTATTTTTTAAGAGGTTAGATAGTGTTGAGATTGCTCAGAGAGGATAATTTCCCTTAGAGATTTTTTGCCAGTATTTCTCTTAGATAGATTCGCTAGTTTGGCGATGTTTATTGCACTCATAATTTATCATTGCTTTATAATAATAAAAACCCTTAGTTGTTGCATCGGTTTTCCCAAGTTGGTTTTTTCTGGGGACTTTAGTCCAAAATAATTGTGTCATAATTTTGTATGTGTGCCAATATTTTCTCAATTTCTAGTTTATCTTCCACAGTACTTTGTATTTGTGAAGACTACAGTGTGATTAATTCGTTGTTGTTGTAGCAATAAACTACTAAATAAATTAATAATTAGAAGAATTAATTCTAGTTGCTACAATAGAATTTCAGTAGATGAAGTTTTCACAAGTATGTCCTTCTAGGACTATTCTTATCTTGGATTCCCAATCCTAAAAAAATATTGGTCCTCTTCGACCACTATTGTCTTGGATACCTGTCCAATCCTCGAAGAGTGTCGGTCAACTTCCTATCTTGGATTTTCCATCCTCAAGGAATATCAATCTCAAATGGCCTTCACTTAGATGTACAATTGTTAGTCCTGACCTAGTGCATGACACATGAAGAAGAGAATATGATGTCTATAACATCACTCCCTTTTAACTTGGAGAGGATATCCTCATTCCCTCTAGATTGGGGAATAGATCCTTGTTGGTTATCAAACATTTAAGGAGACTTCTTACTCCCTCTAAAGCATAGAGGAGATTATTTTACTTCCTTCCAATTGGGAAGATTTATAGTGTCTTCATTAATCTGTGAGCTACTAGACTTTTATGGAGATCTTCAAGAAGCTACATTGCTCCTCCTCTTCTTCGCATCTTCATCAAATAGAGCTTTCATATTCCTAAATGTAATGGAACCAAACTATGACAAGATTCAGGTCATCAATCGTTCATATCAATTTCCTCTAGTCATCATCAACAAAGGCATTATATTTAGCCAATCAAAGTAGAACTTAATCATAGCTCCCTTTAGACATGAAAGTGATCTTCATTGTTCATCTAAACATAAGGTCATCGCTTTGTACTACTACCTCTTAATCCCAAGATGATGTAAAAATATTTACCACACAATCCTTCAAGGATTACCAACACCATCCACTCAATTCATTTATTCATTGAATTGGGTTCAAAACCAATAGTTGTAAATATACTTGCCTCAATTGTCGTTATGCTTTTCTGTAATTTCCTTCTAGGTAGCTATACATATATTGACTAGATAACTAAAACCAAGAACAATCTAAACTTTGAAATCAGAACTATAAACTCAAAACGGGAACTCTCGCCAAAAAACCCCAAAAAAACATCAAAAACAGTGCTAAAAACGAAAAGTGTGTATACAGGAACGATGGTTTTTTTTTAGGGTCAATTTTGAACATGTTTTAAAAATGGCAGTGAAAACGAAATTTTCATGCAAAAAAAACCTTGAAAACGAAAAAATGTTGATAATAGAACAACGATTTTTTTTTAGGGTCAATTTTCAACATTTTAAAAAAACGCTAGTAAAACCGAATTTTTATGTGCAAAAAAAAAGTTGTTTATGAGGAAAAAACACGCTAATGTTTTTGGTAGAATAACATTTTTATTTCTTAAGTATAAATTCAACATGTTTTCAACCATAACATACTAGATACAAAAGAAATTGGAATTTTTTCAGCGATAAAATTAAAAAACCATGACATTATGAACAAATTACATGACTAAATGAATCAAAATGTCATTATTTGTATATTGAATGAAACATACATTATATCTCTAATTTAATGTTGCATTGTAGATATTCTAAACAATAAAAATTATCATAATTAAGACATATAATCAAACAACATAAAAATAACTCATAATTTCTGATTTAACACCATATGGAAATCAAAAAATTTATTTCAAGATACAATGCAAACATCACTTATATAAATTGTCTTAGACAACTATTCAAAATCACTCATATTTTCTTGCACACCATCAGAATTCACATCTTCAGATGAATGACTAGATGCAAACGAAGGTGTTCCATATTCTTCTCCTTCATCAACTAGTGCCCCATCTGAGTCCACATGCATGCCCACCATTTCAGGTTTCAAAATTCTTCTAGATCTATGACTGGCTTCAGCAAACTCCCATCTCAACATTGTTCCTTCTGGTAACAACCTTTTCAGAATCTCTATCGTCATAGCCAAGCCAAACACCAAATTGGTGTATGAGATCCCCTTGTTTGTGGGACAAGAGACCCACCTCCACGCAACGATTTGATTATTATGTCTACAAAGGCATACCTACTCTAACCCCTTCTGGTTTTTGAACGTATGACCTCTTAGGAGGAAACACATGCTCTTAACCATTAGGCCTATTCATGCTCTAAGAAAGTGGATTTGATTCGCTAAAGATAGTAATCTAGAAACTCACAATTATAACTCACGATCACAATATATAACGCACATGTCACACACCTGTAAGATTACAAATTATGATAATATGTTTGAGAATACAAGCATAACTATTTCCTTTTATGCATCTCCAATGGGAATGTAATTATGAACTAGAACATTCATGCATGTTTTTTTTTCCATTAAAACGTTCATGCAAGTTAGTAAATTGGCGGCAACAAAAATGTTGGATAAAGGACTTTGGTTAACTATTATGTAGTCAAAGAAATCATTTTTGGTTAAATCATGATCATTCATTATTTAAAATATAATCTTTAACTATATTTAGATTCAACACTTTAAAAAATCCTTAAAAATTTTTAACTAAAAATTTAAAACCTTTTAACTAAAAATTCACAATTGAAATTTGTGATTTTAACAAGTTTCCACCAACTTATAAATACATTCAACCAACAAAATATACTTAAAAAACTCTAAACCATATAACACTAACACAACACATGAGATAACATGGATATAAGTTGCCGCAGTGATGTGACCAAGGGTGTGTACTATGTAACTGTCACTTGGAAGTTACAAACTTATAAACCATAAAGCCAAATAGTTTGGCTATATAGCTAAGTTTTTTGTTTGTAAGTTTTATTTTTGTGTGTTCTTTTTTAATTAAACCCAAGAAAATAAAGATAAAGATTAAAAAGGTTAAAAAGACCAGGAAAAAAAGTGTAGCTTTTAAAAGGGTAAGAATTTTTTTTACTTTAAGTAAGTTAGATCACTTCGAGAAGCTAATTTTGTCCAAAAAAATGAATACAATTACATTTTGGAAACAAAAAAAAAAAGAATATGGTAGATCATAACAGTTACAATTACATCTTTGAAACGTAAAGAAAGAATAGAAATTGAGGTAATTGATTACCTCAATTTGACTTGGATTACGATGAGGGAGTTGACTACATATTTATGATACTTTTTTGGGAAAGGCTAGTTGAGCATTAGGATGTGTTTTCATGTAAATGTAAAACCAAAAAATAAATTGTTTTTTAGCCATTTAATTATTTATAAGCAGAGTTGGTTAAACATAAATGTTGTTATTCATAAATGGAGTTATTTATTAGTAAGTGAGAAATTTTCTGTGGAGAATGTAAGAAGTTTGTAAGAAGTGGGCACATGGGGCGATTCTGAGAATCACCCTAGCCTCGCCACCCTGCAAAAGCATGCAAGTTATGTTATTTGATGCTGTGAGATTAAACATTGTAATCACATAACTTGCATGCCTTTGCGGGGCGGCGGAGCAAGGGCGATTCTCAGAATCGCCCCATGTGCCCACTTCTTACACTCTCTAGAATATTTTCATGCAAACTGGCGATTCTCAGAATCGCCCCATGTGCCCACTTCTTACACTCTCTAGAATATTTTAATGCAAACTTCTTACACGCAAAAAAATTCTCACTTACTAATAACTGACTCGATTTATGGATAACAACATTTATGTTTAACCAATTCCACTTATAAATAATTAAATGACTAAAAAACAATTTTTTGTTTTGTTTT
>APFE031375783.1:77495-96731 GCA_000404065.3 Pinus taeda
AATAATAATAATCAGGATATAGATTGTTAGAAATTCATAATCTATAAGGGTGAAAGCATGGAGTTGGGTTACATCTTTTGGCAAGAGATGGCACGTTTGGGTGGAAAAAATGATTGCTCGATTGAGCCCTTTTTAAGCGCTCGATCGAGACGTTTGAGCACTTAAGCAATGTAACCCAATGTTATTTAGGAGCTTGATTTAGCCATGTCTTTGCAGCAATCAAATGAAGGAGATTGGGTTTCGGATTTATTTTCTAGTTCAGGTAAGTTTTATTATATGGAATTGAATTTCAATATGTTATTTATTAATTTATATGTCATTGTACTAATTTACTTCATTATTTATTTTTTGCTTGATAATTAGGTACAACACTAGATTGTTGCTTCAAAAAGGAAGAAATTGCATTGCCATTGCAAAAGATCCAATACAGTCCAATTTTATTTAACAAATAATTAATGCTCTTCAATTTCTTCCAGATGCAATGAAAAAAATTGGGTTGAAGAAAAGGGACTTTAGTGAATCACGTGTGGCGAAAAAGGAAAAGGAACCCCAACCACCATCACATGGAATGATTAGAAAGGCATACATTGGGAAATTTACAGACATCAAAGATCCATTAGAGGAGGAAAATTAGCAAAATGAAGCAGAAAATATTGTGGAAGAAGACAATGATGAAACTCCAGAGGATGAAAAGTTTGGATTACGTGACATTGTTGATTAAAATTAAGTTATGCTTGGAAATCAAGCTCATTTTTGCAAACTATTAATTAGTTATACTTGTAATGTTTTGACTTTGACATTTTATGAGAAGAATAAACACTCAATTAAGGTTGTTATGTGTTCAATATTTGTATTATGTGATTTTTGCATTCATTTTTATATTAATTATTATTTTTTGAAAAAACAGTGATTATTATTTTTTTTGACATGAAATTCATAAAAAAAAACTATTACTTAACCATTTTTAGTTAAAATTTTCCTATAAAAATTGTCATTTTGACATGTCATCTCTAGCAAAAAAATTTAAAAAAAATATCAAAACGTGTAGTTTTTTAGTTATATTTATGTTAAAAATAGTTATATTTTTGTCAATTGTTAAAAATTTCGTTTTTTAGAGACAATTATTTCATTTGAATTGAAATATTAATTAACGATGTATAAATATGTAGAATATCGAAAATTCAAAATATCGACCTTCTTCTTTAAATATGCAAAATAATAAAAACCTCACTACAAAAAATAAATAAATAACTAAAATAAATAAATAAAAACAAGAAAATATGAAGAAGAAGACCACTTCAAAAATTATTAAATTTAGAAAATAATTATTTACATTTCATACATTAGAAAATTTAGAGTAAAAAAATAGGTCTTTTAGAAAAATGGTCTGTTGCAGGATTACCACTTTTTTAAATCAGCATAAAAATCACTACCATTGTAAAACGTAATGCACATAAAAAAAATTAAAGTGTCAAACACTATGCTCTAAAAAAGACGTGTGTTCTGCATCACCCCTTTTCAAAATCGGGTCACTTTTTTGCTATCTCTACAAAACGAGTAACAGTATCAGTTCCCGTTTCAAAGTTTACATTGTTCAAGACATCAATATCAAAATTACCTCAATATCATGGCCTCTTGCGATTATGTTTACTTCTAAGGTCAACATTCTTTTGCATGGTCTATCTTAACCTTTTACCAAAGATCCTTCTCCATGCTAATCACTTGTAATCAAAGTGCCCATGGAACAAAATAACCAACAAGCTGCAATTTCTTCTTCCTTGGAGTTGTCATTATCAATGCTCTTTCTTCCTTCAGGAAAACATATTCAATATTGATCAATATCATCATGTCTAAGTCATATCATCTTATGGAAGAGTCTTGATCCTTAACCATTCCAAAGTATGCCAAAACTCTTCTTCCAAGAATCGAGTAACCATATGGAAGAATTACTGAGCACATTTTTATAACCAACTCCTTTTGCAAGATTCTTATAGAAATGAACCCTACCTTACAGAAAAGTTACTTAAAAACATCCATACCTTTGCTTCCATACAACCATCTAGCCATACTTTCTTGAATGAGCTTGCTTTCAACCATATTGAAGATAAGATTTCCTTTAAGAGGAGAAAGATTTTAAATCTTCCTCTCAAACAACAACTTGACCATCTGCATACCTTCATCTTGCAAGACTATTGTTTCCATATTAGATGGAATATATACCAATCATAATGCTTCTTCCAAGAACCTTCCTAAATGATGGTTCTTACAGGAGGATCTTGATGATCCTTCTTTGCAAGATGACTACCTCTAACATTACGTTAGAAAATTCTTGGATGAACTATAATGTGCAATATGGTTCCAATCTTTTCATTCTTAAAAGCTAGATGACTTTTCCAAAGCAATGTAGACTCTAACTCTTCTATCATCATATGCTTCCTTCTATAATGCCATGCTTCACAAATCAAGACTTCTTTTAAAGAATGAAACTATGCATGCTTACTCTAACTTCTACTTTCTAATAAAGGAAAGACAAATTGCAAATGAACCTGATGGAGATGGAGCTTCCTTCAATAATAAAGATCCTTAGGAACTTCTCCTTTTGGCTTCTTCTCAGGTTCTCCCTTTTCTTCAGCTATGTGAGCTACACTCATTTCCTTTCTTTTGTTGTTTTTCTTTTTTGGATAGTCCCACTTGAAATGTCCCTACTCATTGCATCCAAAGAATTGTATCTTGGACATATCTGGTGTCCCTTTGGACTTTCCAAAGTTTCCTTTCTTCTTCTTCTTGGATTTTAAAATAAAGGCTTGAGACTTCTCATTTAATTCAGTGTCAGTCTTTGCCTTTATCCTTGTTTCCTCAAAGATACATTGAGCCCATAGTTCGTCAGAAGGAGTAGTGTCCTTTCTTGAGTAGACACTGTTAATTTTTTCACTGTTCTATGTTATGTCAATTAGTTTAGCCCGATTCAATTCTTCAATAAGAAATCTTTTCAATAACAATTAATTCTTCCAATAATCAAGAGTAATTGAAGATAGAAAATTAAATGCAATGCCAATAAGAAACAATCAAGAGCATCAGCAAGAGACACCAATTTGGTCAAAGACTAGGGAAAAACCCCACAAGGGGGAAAACCCTTTGAATATTCTTCTTCTAGTAGATTGTCTTCAAATGTTCAACAGAGATTACAATGAGCCAAATCCATAAAAAAAAAAGAATAAATTCAAAGCTTTGACTTATCCAACAAATCAAACAACCAAGATCCAATATGTCAATGATAAATAAGTAAAATCTGGTCAACTATAAAAGTTTGCAATTATGAAAAGTCAACAATAGTCAACATGCCCTAACTAGTCCCAAGTCAACGGTCAAATCTATCCTTCAAGAACTCGGTCAACAACCCACAAACTTGGCCTCAAAGTCAGCTCAAAACAATGCAAGAAAGTTCAGTCAAAGGAGAGATATTTTCTATGTTATGAACATAAATTATGTAAAAACAGATAATAAATAATAATCATAATAATATAAATATAATGATAAATAATAAGTAAATTAACTAATGGTTAATTAGTTAATAATGAAAAGGCATGTCTCTAAGACATGCCTTTTTGTAAAAGGGTACTTACCTGTCTATATATACAGAACCCTCATTCTCATTTGTAATCATCTAACATCAATTCTTTTATACAATACACAATTTACAATTACTATCCTATGATGGATGTCTTTGTTTACGAAGTATTTTAAATATTTCCATTGCTTATATGACTTTTGGTCGTTACATTAGTATCAGCGTTGTTCGATCCTCTAATCGCTCAACCATTGCACAGAGTTGTGTTCTCTGATCCAGGTCTTTGACCGTCAAATTCATCAACATTGTTGTCATTGAAGTGTTTCACTACAAGAATTTGGAGTTTCTCCATTTCACTATTGAGCATTTGGCCATTTAATTTTAATAATATATATATATATATATGGAGTGAAAATAAAAAGTAAATAACTAAAGAAAATAAAATAAGTACATATAAAGATTATAAAAAAAAAAATTAAATAAATAAATAAATATAGTCCGATTTAAAATTTTGAAGGAGAACATTCATATATATAAAAAGGTTCTACATTATTAATAAAAAGTGCATAATAAAGTTAAGAGGGAATCTTTCCAAATATATTTAAAACTATACGTAAGAGAAGGAAGAGTAAATAATATCATCTTGATTCTTCATGAAGTGGTTTACAAGCCCATGGTTTTAGAAACCCATGGTAATTGCCCATGGTATTTTAAAAGTAAAAGAAAAACAAAAAGAATACAAAATCTCTTTATAAGAATGGTAAGTTTTACTTTTTGCGTGGAAAATATTAACCGGGGTTTTAGAAACCCATGGTAATTGCCCATGGTATTTTAAAAGCAAAAGTAAAACAAAAAGAATACAAAATTTGTTTATGGGAATAGTAAGTTTTATTTTTTATGTGGAGAACATTAGCCAAGTCAAGAGTACATAATTTGAAAAGTTTCACTAGGGTTGTAACTTTTCAAAAAGAAAAAGAAAAAAAATATTATAAATAAAAGATATATAAAGAGAAGTATTTTATTATAAAGGGGTATTTACAAAAAAGCTCAAGTCATAAAATTATTGAAAATATATATAAGTACAAAGTGGGTATTATTATAAAAGGTTACATAAGGAGAAAATATCAGTTAAAAGTTTACGTTAAAGTGAAACTGAATTAAAGTTTACAGAGTTATATGAAATTTAAAAAATAAATACAAAGAACAATAAGATATTTAAAAGAAGCCAATTGAAACAATATTTAAATATTCTTTTTAAAATACAAAAGGGAAAAAGGAGTAAGTAGAATTATATAAAAAATACAAAAGAGTTTTGAAATATTAAGGATAATAGGAAATTGGATTAAAAGAGTTTTTGAAGAATTATATAATATATATATATATATATATATATATATATATATATATATATATATATATAAGACACTTTTAAAGGAGGCTTGAAGTACAAAGTCCAAAGGAACTTTAAATATAATACCTTAAGTTCTCTCGACAAAACAATGGAATCAATCATTGAAAAAAAAATGATGGAGCTCAATTCTAAAATGACGAAGGAAGAAAGGTTTTCCTATAATGGTTTTTCAATTACAGATCACAGAGTAATTACATTAAAAGGAATTATCCAAGGAAGAAAAGTTAATGTTGCCATCAACCCAAGCAATGATAAAAATTATATCAACATCAACTTAGCAAATCAACTATTAATTCCAGAGCTAAGTATTGGTGTAAAGAAAAATATTTTTGACCAAAACGAGTATAAAATTAGTGATCTACAAGTGACAATAGGTCATTATGACTACATATCTCAATTTTATGTTGTAAGGACAGATAAAAACACTGACATCATACTCAGTCAACCTTGTTTTAAGGATTTGGGTACATTCATGTTAAACATAGAGAAACAGGTTTTGACGTTTCCTTGTAAAGGGAAAAAGACCATGTTTCAAGACATAACAAGTAAATCAAAATCAATAAAATCTTCATTAGAAGACCTTAAGGATATCTCAGATTCAATGTTTCAAGATAACAAAAAAACTATATCAAAGAAGCAAAAAGAGCTTGAAGAAGTCATCTGTAGCAAAGACAAAAAAAATTCGCGCCTCAGAGACCACCAAGAAAAGCTACTCAAACAAGTCAAGAAAGTTAAAGCATCAAAGAAGGAACTCAAGGAGCGTTTATTAGAAGAACAAGAAGAAAATTTACGTTTAAAGAGCCTTAACCAAACATTAGTAGAACAAATCAAGTGTATAAAAGACAAGAAGCGTGAAGGCCAAAATAAAGTTGACTCAGAGAATGAGGAATTCTTATGTCTCAAAAATCATAATCAAAATCTACGTAAACAGATTAAAAAACTTAAGGACGAAAAGAAGTCATTGACGAATACGTTCAAAGCACTTGTTGCAAAGGAAGCATCAAAATCTCCAGATGTAGCAATCCAAACTGAAGAAACAAAGATCAAGACCACTAATCTCACAGTTCAAGGAAATCCAAACCCTATTGAAGTAAAAACATACTCAAAGGTTGTGAATAGTTACCGTATGACTAGATTGAGCTCACTTTAATATTCTTCGGAACATAAGTTGGTTTATGTTCTGCGTGATACAGATTTGTAGATTGATTAAGGTGTCTACTCTTGTGATTCAAATGTAGATAAGGAATTTTTCTTGTTTGAACTTCCTTAAACGTTTTTATGGCAGTTTCCTGATTTCCTTCAGGCATTGTTTTTGTTGACTTGACTATTGAATCCTCATTTGGGGTGTCCTTTGTTTGAACGACAACATCTGAGTACGTTTTCACTTCAATAGGGTTTGGATTTACCTGAAATGCGAGATTAGTGGTCTTGATCTTTGTCTCTTCAGTTTCGACTGCTACATCTAGAGATTTTGATGCTTCCTTTGCGACAAGTTCTTTGAACCTATTCGTCAATGACTTCTTTTCGTCCTTAAGCTTTTTAATCTGTTTGAGCAGATTTTGATTATGATTTCTCCAACGATCTGATCATATCATCTTGTATCAACAAAGGTAAAAGCTTAGAAACAAGAAGGTATTCTTAATGACAGAAGAGATCCAATCCTTTAGCAGTAACCTTTTAGGACAAATCTTTTGAAGGAGAAGGCAATGTTATGAACATAATTTATAAAAATAGATAATAAATAATAATCATAATAATATAAATATAATAATAAATAATAAGTAAATTAACTAATGTTTAGTTAGTTAATAATGAAAAGACATGTCTTAGAGACATGCCTATTCGTGAAAAGGTACGTACTGATCCAGGTGGATCTTTAGATACAATGGCATGGAAAAGCTCAAAATCAAAGTGCTTAGAATGAAGTCGACCTAGGACCAGAGCATAGATCTCGTCATCCTGATTCCAACGGCACGAACGATACTTCAATCCGAGTCTAGATAATGAAGTTATCACGAAAAAAAGGTTACTTTATTCCTTTGGAAAATGAGGATTTTCCCTTAAAAAATGGACTTTTAAGATTTAAAAGGCAAAATCGCAATCAACACATCCAAAGGGGCAAACTTAAGGAGTGCAATGGAACCCCTCAATCAACAATCTCCAATTAGATCGAATCATCAATCGAAGGTGCGATCAACCGACGCCGATATCGGTGATCGGCGGTCAGCAAAGTTCCTCGATATACAGGGCCTTAGACCTCAGCGACTTGCGATTGCGATATTAAGGCCGGACCTGATAAGTATATATGCCCAATTTAATATTTTTTGAAATCCAGGTAAACAGTTTTTGGTCGGATTTTAGTGTTTTACGGGGTTTTTAGTGTATTATCGATTCAACGATAAAAATATTATTTTGAAGGCTTCGTTGCACCCGCCGACCCTTCCATTCAAACGGCCTGTACTTTATGCCAAACAACCCTGATTTAAGAGGGATTTCTCCTAACAGAGGCACTATAAAGTCTGATGACTGGAAAAAGCAAGGGGGAAGGATTTTCAGCACGTTGTTCGAGGCAGGAGAGCTTTCAGGTGGCCAATAGTGCATTTTGTTTGTTTTGGACAAGTTTTAGATGTTTTCAACCCCTCTCAACGCTAGGGACGTATTGGTGCTGCCCACTTCTCCATCTAAGGTCTCCATCTCATAGCCATTTGAAAGAATGGAGGTATAAGCCTCTTGTTATGCAACTAATGATTGTAATTCTCTTCTTTTCATGCCATTTAATATAAGAATGCCTCCTCATTGTTCGAGCAGGGCCCGGAGACATAGTCCGAGTTGGACAAACTCCGTTATCAAGTCTTTGTGTCTTCCTTCATGCTTTATGTGTTTCTTCTTCTTCTGCTCTTGTGTGCACATTAAAATCTATGTTAAGCTGCAATTTTCACATGTGATTCTTTTCATACATCTACAAGCAAAAGATCCCTGGATCAAGTGGTATCAGAGCAGGGCTTTTTAGATGTGAATTACATGTTTGTATGCTAACAAGAAACAGGCTCCAAAGAGGCGAAGGGGAACTAAAACCTTTCGATCCTAAAGCAAGGTGTGCACCTCGAAGGAGAAACATGGCAGAAGATGAAGCTCATCTTGAAGAGGAGCATAATTTCAGAAAGACCTTCTACTCAATGGAAAAGAATATCAGTCAGTTGGTTTTAAGGCTGGAGAAAGCAGAAGAGAGAAACCCAGAAGGACAAGGTTCAGCACATGGGAATGGTGGAGAAGAACCCCCTCCTCCTTCTGGAAGTGAAGGTTCTCCTTCCTCTCACCACCATAATCATAGAAATTCAAAGGATGCATCTAAGAAACCCTTCTTTAAATTAGATGTTAAATTTGATCTTCCTATGTTTAATGGTGAAAGTAACGCAGAGAAGCTTAATAATTGGATTAAGCAGATTAAGGTCTACTACAAGATTCGATAGATCGTGAAGGATGAGTTAAAGATTCAGCTGGCCTCTCTATGGCTGAGTGACACCGCTCTCATTTGGTGGGAGAGCAAATTGCAGAGCAATAAGAATGTGGGTAATCTCTTTTCCTCATGGCCTGATTTTATTTCTGTGTTAAAGGAACAGTTTTATCCCTTAGGATACAAGAAAAAAGCTTTAATGAATTGGCAGTATTTAAGGCAAGGCAAAGGTTTAGGATGTTCAGAGTTTTACAGAGGAATTTAGAAAGCAAGCACTGAATTTGGGTATTGCACTTGATACACCTGAAGTTCTAACTAAGTATATTGGCTCATTGCATAGCTATATTAGGCATTCGTTGTTGTTTGAACCAACCACTATTGACTCAGCCAGCGTGAAGGAAATTCGTATTGAGAACAGGGACAAAAATGAAAGGGATGATCAGTCCAGAAATCCACCGTTCAAACCTTCCAATGGCAAATCCAAAGCGAAATGGAAAGGAAAGGAGAAGAAGACGACAGCAGCCAAAGAGGAGAACGACCGTATTGCAATCATTGCAAAAAGAAAGGCCACGATGATGATCACTGTTGGAAACAACACCCAGAAAAGCGTCCAAAGAAGTATGGAGGAAAAGGGAAGCAGAAGACAGTGGCAACAACACAGCAAGACCTTAGATTAGATTCGGGAGATGAAGCATTGATTAGAGCAGCAGGAACAAAAGGTACTCTTACACCTCATGTTAATTCTAAATCGCATGAAGGCACCAGTTCTGTAAATGAGTCCCTTCCTAATGACCGAAAGAGAATTGAACTGTTTCATATCAGAGTTGTTGTAAATCACATTAAAGTTGAAACTCTGTTTGATACTGGATCCCAAGCAAATTTAATTGCAGAATCCCTGGTAAAGAAACTTGGATTAGAAACAAAATCACACTCGAAACCTTACCCGCTTGGATGGATATAAAGAAACTTGGATTAGAAACAAAATCACACTCGAAACCTTACCCGCTTGGATGGATACATGATAAAGAAAAACTGAATGTAACCAAACAGTGTAAGGTCAAATTTGTAATTGCTTCTAAACTAGTAGACGAAGTAGAACTGGATGTAATACCATTGGATATTTGTGGCATGGTGTTAGGGAGCCCATACCTGTATGATAGAAACGCAGTCTTCTTTCATCATGAAAACAAATACCAAATCACAAAAGATGGGGTAGAATACATAGTAAGGGCTCATCAAAATAAAATCAATGCCAGCCTTGTAAGTGTTGGACAAATGAACAGGCTGGTGAATTCCAGTAAGGGTTGCATGCTTATGGTTGTAAGGGAAAAAGAGGCAGAATTCGTTGATGCTTTCCAGGGCTGCGATCAAGAACATAAACAAGAATTATCTGAATAAATTTCTAATTATGATGGGTTGTTTCAGGAACCAAAGGGATTACCTCCAAAGAGGGAAATCCAACACGAGATACATTTGCAGCATGACACTCCTCTACTAAATATTGGCATGTATAGGGTGTCGACTATTGAGATGGAGGAAATCAAGAGACAAGTGCAGGAATTGTTGGACCAAGGGGTCATCGGGCCGAGTACTTCTCCGTGTGGATCACCGATTGTCTTAGTGCCAAAGAAAGACGACACATGGAGGATGTGCATGGATTATCGCGCGTTCAACAAAATTATGGTGAAAAATCGCTATCCCCTTCCACGCATAGATGATTTATTAGATCAGTTAAAGAATGTTGTGTATTTCACCAAGTTGGATTTGTGCAGTGGTTATCACTAGGTCTGAATCGCAGAGTAGGATGTATGGAAAACTGCCTTCAAGACCAAACAACGACTGTTCAAATGGATGGTGATGCCATTCAGACTTTGCAACGCTCCAACCACTTTTATGAGCGTCATGAATGATCTATTTTGGCCTTTCATTGATGAGTTTGTTCTTGTATATTTAGATGATATACTTATCTTTAGTAATAGTTGGATTGAACATGTGTGTCATGTATAGAAAGTGCTTGAAGTACTGAAAAAAGAAAAACTCTTTGTAAAATTGTCGAAGTGTGAGTTCGGGAAAACCTCTTTGGGTTACCTACGTCATATTGTTGGTCATGGTCAGTGAAAAATTGATCCCTCTAAAGTTGAAGCAATTTTAAATTGGCCTAAGCCTACTAGCGTAACCGAGGTCCATAGCTTTTTAGGTGCAATCCAGTATTGGAGGAGATTTATTGCTAATTTCTCTGTTATTGCAACACCTTTGCACACATTGACAAGTGTAAAACAAGTCTTCCAATGGGGAGGAAGACAGCAGAAGTCCTTCGAAACATTGAAGGAAAAGATCAGCACCGTGCCAGTCTTAGCTTTCCCCGATCTCCAACAGCCATTTGAGATTGAAACCGATGCCAACAGTTATGCCATGGGAGTTGTACTGATGTAGCAAAAGAAGCCGATTTGTTACCTTTCTGAGAAGTTTTCTCAAACTGTGATAAACTATCCCACTTATGACAAGGAGCTTTATGCCTTGGTGTAGAGTGTGAAAAAGTGGAAACACTACCTAATCAGCAAGGAGACCATCATCCATACATATCATCAGTGCTTGCAGTACCTTCAGTCACAAACCAAGTTGCAGCAATCTCATCATTTCAGGTGGATGGGTTTTCTTCAACAGTTTCATCTGGTAATAAAGTATAGGAAGGGCACTAGCAACAAGGTGGCCGATATGCTATCTCACCCTGCTATTTCTACTTCTGTTATTTTGCATAATGCTTCATTATCTTTTGAAATTTATGCTGAACAATATGCTAACGATGATGACTTTAAGGAGGTTTATGCAAAACTAACCCATGGTTCATAGGTGGACAACTATCACTTGCAGGGGAAACTGTTGTATCACCTTGGTAAATTGTGTATTCCCACAGGGGAAAGAGTACATGTAATTTGAGAGGCCCACACCTCTCTTGTGTTTGGACACTTTGGTGTCAAAAAGACTTTATGTCATGTACAAAGATTTTGTTTTTGGCCTCATATGAAAAACATTGTGACTCGCTATGTAAAGGGATGTGTGATGTGTTCTGTTTCAAAGCCCTCTAATAGAAAACTCGGACTCTACACACCACTCCCTATTCTGAGTTGTCCATGGGAAAGTGTGTCAATGGAATTTGTAGGAGGTTTACCTTTGTCTAAGAAGAGTCATGACTATTTGTATGTCATTGTTGACCATTTTAGCAAGATGTGTATTCTTATGACTTGTAAAAAGCAGATAACTGTAGAGCAGGCTACTTCTCTTTTCTTTCAGCATGTTTGGGTCCACTTTGGATTACCCACATCGATTGTGTCAGATCGGGACTCTCGCTTTTTCGGGGAGTTTTGGACCAGCTTGTGGAGGATGATGGACACCAAATTGAAAAGAAGCACGACATTTTGTTGACAGCTAATCCTCATGATTGGGTGAATATATGTAAATAAATAAAAATGTAATATGAACAGTCATCGGGAAATGAACTGAACAGTCTCTCCTTCATGTACATAATGAAGACCTACCTAATGGAATAATATATATGAATCATTTTTGCCTTGAGGAGTTATTGCCTGGCTTGACATGGTATCAGAGCCAAGTTCCCAAAATAGTTGTAACTCCCTTTTGCTTACTGCTCTCTGTCATCTGCCCCTCTGGAGTCTGCCTACTGAGCTCTCTATCCACTGTCTACTGTGCTCTCTATCCTCTTTGTCCACTGCGCGGTCTATCTACTGTTCTTCCTGCCTAAATTCAGAAAGCGTTGAGAGAGGGACGACTTCAGAACTGGAATATTGTTTGAAGACGTTTCGGTGGAATATTGTCTTGCTGCGTGGGCTCAAGAGCCATCGTGAGGCTGTCTTTTTTGTTTCTTGCATCGATGTTGCAGTGAATGCCATCCCAGTGAAATTTCCTACCGGACATGATACATGCAATTTAATCTGAAGGCTGGCACATTGAGTAAACTGAAGTTTGAAGAACGTTGCTCCTATTTTGTAAAAAACGTTGGTATTATGAATTTGTACGCTGCTCCTGTTTTGTAAAAAATGCTAGTATTATGAATTTGTACACTGCTACTGTTTTGTAAAAAACGTTGGTATTATGAATTTGTACACTGCTCCTGTTTTGTAAGAAATGTTGGTATTCTAAATTTGTACGTTGCTCCTGTTTTGTAAGAAACGCTGGTCTGAAGTTTTTTTGGCATATAACCATGCGTTGAATTGTTACGCTGCTCAGACTTTACTATATGTTGGAATAACCTCGGCCTTCAGAACCTTATCAAAATTTTCAAATGCTTCATACAATTTAGCAAGTCCCTTGCCAAGCTCGTAGGGTTGATGGGTTGAGATCAACAGCGCGGCGATACGCAGTTTGAGCGTGATCGTATTGGTTCCAGCGGCATGTCGTCCAGGTATTGAGCATAATGTTTAACAAAAAGAACCTGACATGGCATCCAACGTTTTGCTTTATGTAGATTTATGAGTTTAACATATAAACAAATAGGGCGAGTATGAGTTTTTGCGTATGCGTTATTCCCTCTATTCATATGATCCGTTCCTTCGTGGGTTGACATCTTATGCCATTGATGAGCCTTTCATTTAGTTCTCACATAAACAATGAGGTGAGGGAAATATATTGCATAAAGGTGTAGTGTGTTACCTGCTATCCAAGAACATTGGTGCATTAACTCGATGACCGTGCTTAGTATATGAATATTGTGGAATATGTTATAAGGAATACAATATATATTGCATGATATATGAATATTGAGAGCTTGCAATTGATTCCATTTTGTAAAGACATAGAAAATTACTATTATTGTTTTGCTACAAATATTGTAATTATTTTTGGGCTCAGTTCAAATTTTATGACGGAGAAGTTTGTTGAAAAAGAGAAGGGTTTTCTGTCTTCCGAAAAAGTTGTGTCCTACACATAGAGAGAATAATCTTGCTCAAGATTATTCCAGAGGAAGAGGTGGTCGAAAAGAAAGAGGAAGAAATTTCAAAGGCAGGGGGGGCAGCCACTCTCAAGGAGAAAAGGCAGATCTGCACTGCATACGCTGCAAAAGAAATGGATCACATGATGCCTCTACATGCGAGCTACCATGGGACAAAATTGAGCAGAAAAGAAACCAATAGAAAGGTAAAACTAATGATACTACATGCAAGCTACCATGGGACAAAATTGAGCAGAAAAGAAACCAATAGAAAGGTAAAACTAATGATACAGAGAAAGGTAAAGCACTTGAATCCGCTCACTATATTGTGGCACAATGTAATATTGGAGTAAATGAAGATTTATTTAATGCTTCACTTGCTTCTTGGAAAAATGATTGGTTGCTTGATTTAGGAGCAACCTGCCACATGACTCATAGAAAAGACTTTTTTAAAGAATTCACTGACAATGTTGATGGAGCAGTATATTTTGCAAACCAATAAAAAATCAAGCCATCAGGGCTTGGCACAATCAGGCTTAAACTACCTGGTCTTCTAGACTTTCTTCTGCATCATGTTCTATATCTCCCACAGCTCAAAAGAAACTTCTTGTCCTTGGTCCACATCCGCCAGCAAGGTCACTCCATTCATCTGTTTGATGGCAAGCTTGAGGTAAGAAAAGCATCTGACCACTCACTCGTCATGAGGGCAATAGAAGAAGAAAGTCTTCTCAAGTTGCAAGGAACCTCTGCTCGTGCACAACATTTCTCATACAATTCTCGTCATGAAGAAGGTACACTTCCATCAAGTTTATTATGGCATGCTAGATTTGGACATTTGAACTATGACAGCCTTCGCTTGTTGAAGAAAAATAGTGTTGCTGGTTTGCCTACAATTCCTAGGAAACTTAAGCAATGTGATGCTTGCATTCTAGGAAAGCATAGCAAACAGTTTTTTCATGATTCACATTCAAGAGCACATAGAAAAATTGAACTCATTCATTCAGATTTATGTGGTCCAATACCTGTTCCTCCTGCAAATGGAAATAAATATATCATGACATTTATTGATGAGTACACCAGAATGTGTTGGGTTTATTTATTGAAGAACAAATCTGATGCTTTTCAAACATTCAAGAATTTTCATAAATGGATTGAAAATGATGCACAATCTCATATTGGGTTTATTCGCACTGATAATGGAAAAGAATATACATCAAATGAATTTGAACACTATCTTTGCCAACATGGGATTAAACATCAAACAATTGTGCCTTATAATCCCCAACAGAATGGTGTAGCTGAAAGAATGAATAGGACAATTTTGAATATGGTACGATCCATGCTCTTCTTAAAAAATGTAAAGATAATGTTTTGGGCTGATGTTGTTCTATGTGCTGCATATATAAAGAATAGATGTCCATCTAATGCTATAAGAAACAAGACTCCATTTGAAATGTGGTATCAACATGTTCCTTCGGTAAAGCATCTCAGGGTCTTTGGTTCCACATGTTATGCCTTGATACCAAAGGTACATAGAAACAAACTTGTTGCTAGAAGTCGTAAGTGTATCTTTCTGGGGTATTCAACCACCTCCAAAACATACCGTCTCTATGATGAAGTAAATAAAAAGTTTGTTGTATCTAGAGATGTAATTTTTCTTGAATCATCCAAAACTGACAATGTTGTTGAGCGGAAACTTGATCGCTTGGATAGATTCGCAAAAGAAAAATCATTTTAAGAATTTGATAATCAGATTCCACATCTTGAAGGGGAGATTCCTATACTAGATCAACATGTGGAATCTTCTTCTGAAGAATACTCTCCCTCGCATGAAACTCCAACAACGGATGATGCTTTAAGTGATGTAATTGATAGAACTGGGAGACTCAATCTTGATTCAGTCCCAACTCAATCAACGGAGCAGCCTGGACCATCTGAGAAAGGTCCCCCAAAGTGGCTAACAAAGACACTTGAAGGTGTTCATCCTGATGAGGTTGGAAAGACAAGAACTAAAAATTCAAACCGGCAAAATGGAGGTGATGTGGATGACTCTAACTCACCTGTTGATATGGATGTTTCTTTTGATTGTGAATTGAGCTTGTCTACAGATTTTGAACCAACTTCCTTCAAAGAAGCTACTTCTCATGATGAATGGAAAGAAGCGATGCAAAAGGAGTATGATGCCCTCATAAAGAACGACACTTGGAAGTTGGTTGATCCTCCATTAGGAACCAAACCCATAGGCTGCAAGTGGGTCTACAAGAACAAGTATAAAGCTGATGGCTCACTTAACAAGCACAAAGCTAGGCTTGTGGCAAAAGGTTTTGCACATAAGGAAGGGGTCGATTATGAGGAGACTTTTGCCCCCGCAGCAAAATGGGCTACAATTCGGACACTCTTTGCACTAGCATCTCAGAACAGTTGGAAAGTCCATCAAATGGATGTAAAAACTGCTTTCTTGAATGGAGATCTAAAAGAGAATGTTTTTATGTCCCAGCCTAAAGGATTTTCTGTGAAAGGACATGAACATAAAGTATGCAAACTTGTGAAGTCCTTGTATGGCCTCAAACAAGCACTACGAGCCTGGTATGAAAAACTAACTGAGCATCTTCCGAAACTCAATTTCAAACATTATGATCTTGATGATGCAACTTTATTTGTCAAGAAAGTTGGCAAAACAGTTGTATATCTTGTGGTATATGTAGATGATCTTTTGATGACAGGGAACAATGAAAGCTACATTGCATCCATAAAGAAGGAATTGGGGAAAAGTTTTGAAATGACTGATTTGGGCTATGTTCATTACTATCTTGGCATTGAAGTAACCCAACATCCAAAGTCCATATTTCTTTCTCAAAAGGAATACATTGGAGATTTGTTGAACAGGTTTGGCATGACAGAGTGCAATCCTCTTACTACTCCAATGGAACAAAACTTAAAGCTAACATCTATTGAAGGAAAGGAATTTTAGGATGCAACAAAGTATAGACAGCTTGTAGGAAGTCTCAACTACCTAACTACTACCAGACCATACATTTCATTTGCTGTTGGAATCCTCTCCAGGTTTATGCAAAAGCCTTGTGAGGGACATTGATCTGCTGGAAAAAGAGTTCTAAGGTACTTGAAGGGAACTCAAGACTTTGGAATCAAGTATACACAGGTGGACGACTTCAGCTTGATTGGATACTCTGATTCAGACTTCAATGGAGACGAAGAAACTTGGGTATCTACTTCAGGATATGCTATGAGTCTTGGATCAGGAGTTGTATCTTGGAGATCACGCAAACAATCAGTTCCAGCAGATTCCACAACAGAAGCAGAATACGGGGCAGCAGCTGAAGCAACAAAAGAAATTGTGTGGCTCAGGAAAATTCCTGAAGATTTGCAGGTAAAAAAAGTACAATCAACTCCACTCATGATTGACAATAACTCTACAGTAAAGTTGGCAAAGAACCCAAAGTTCCATGATCGAACGAAGCACATCAATACTAAATATCATCTGATTCGACATCATGTTGAGGCCAAAACAATCCATCTCCTCATGTCCACAAATGAGCAAATTGCAGACATCTTCACCAAAGCGCTTGGAAGAGAAAAGCTTGAACGATTCAGAATGATGCTTGGACTCACCAACATCCCTTCATATTAAGGGGGGGAATGTTGACACCTAACCCTCATGATTGGGTGAATATATGTAAATAGATAAAAAAATAATATGAACAGTCATCGGGAGATGAACTGAACAGCCTCTCCTTCATATATATAATGAAGACCTACCTGATGGAATAATATATACGAATCATTTTTGCCTTGAGGAGTTACTGCCTAGCTTGACACATTTCATCGGCAGACCGACGGAAAGACAGAGGTTGTTAACCGTACCATGGTGCACTTGTTATGAGGTTATTGTGGGAAACATCCCAAGTTGTGGGATGAGCATCTTCCCTATGTACAACATTCCTACAACCGAGCAATGCACTCATCTACGCAACGTTCACCATTTGAGACATGTTTTGGTTACCTACCAAAGGACCCTTTTGATATGGTCTTTGGAAGGGAAGATGGCTCCAGTGGACATAATGATAGGGACAAAGCTCAACAGTTCATTCAGCGAATCCAATTGATTCACCAAGCAGTGTAAGAGCAGTTGGAGAAAATTCAAGCCCGTTACAAGGCTCGACATGACAAACACCGAATCGACCATCAATTCCATGTGGGCGACAAAGTGTGGTTCCACATCAGCAAACACAGGATGAAGGGAGAAGGAAAGAAGCTGCGATCAATCTGGTATGGACCATTCACCATTTTGGAGAAGATTGGGAACAATGCCTTTCGTCTTGATTTGCCAATATATATGCAGATGTACTCAGTAGTGAATGTAGAGAAATTAAAGTTGTATGAACCGCCATTGATCATGGACACTAATGAGGTGGGCACAATTCCTACAGTCGATGATTTTGCACCAGAATATCTCGATGAGTTACCTGAAGACATCATCCTTGACAGAAAGACCAAGACTTCACGGAAAGGAGATGTGGAATACCTTCGAGTTGGTTTCAAGGGAATGCACCCCAGCAAAGGAAAATGGCTAGAGAAGGAAAGGGTGAGGGAACAATTCCCTCACTTGCCAATTGACTAATGAAAGCTTTTGGTGGTTCAAAATCTCCTCAATGGGGAGGATTGATCCAGATGGATCTTCAGATACAATGGCATGGAAAAGCTCAAAATCAAAGTGCTCAAAATGAAGTCGACTCGGGACCAGAGCGTAGATCTCGTCGTCCTGATTCCAACAGTGTGAACGGTACTTCAATCCGAGTCCGGATGATGAAGTTATCGCGAAAAGAAGGTTACCTTGTTCCTTTGGAAAATGAGGATTTTCCAATGTTCCACCAAGGTTCTGGGACGAGGGGGCGAGGGAGTGAGGATACGCAGGAGCAGCCTATGCAAAAGCTCCCCGCCAATTTTTAGGAAACGTGGGGGGACGTCAAGGTCTTAAAAGCTTATAAATATAAAATATAATTTATAAATTGAGTCCAGTATGACAATTGGGTTTGAATTGAAAAGCTGCAAAGAATGATCATTGATATGAATATCATTATCTAATATCATATAAATTTAAAATTCTAATTTATAATCATACATCATACATTATGATTAAAGTTTAAACCATATTGATGTTCCACTTCCTACTATGAACATTGAATACTGAACAGTGAATATTGACATAAAATTATAAAAGTCAAGTCTGATACATCAAGAGTCAAATTTTTATAGAGTCAGAATAACATAAGAACATCAACATATCGAAAGATAAACGAGCATAATTTTGCTCAAGCCTCAAGGTAATGCCCTGCTAGTCTCTGCATCTAGCTACTGCATGAATAAATAAGGATCAACCATATCACCATCTGAATCTGAATCACTAGCATTCTCAAACATGCTAAGTGGCACACCAACCAACCCCATCTGTCTCTCATCAAGTCTCTCCTCCATATCTACCTATGCATCATCCTCTGGATCAACATCCCATCGTGTTGCTGGTCCCTTCAAATACTCAGGTGTCTTCCTATGCTCAAGACATAGGGCACTATGCACAACAACTAACTTCTCTACTTTTTTAGAGGTAAGCTTGTTCCTCTTGATAGAGTGGATGAAGCTATATGTGGACCAATTCCTCTCTACTGCAGAGGAATTAGGAGCATCTTGCAAATGGAGTGAGGGGCCAGGGCGAATAATGAATTAAATTTATAAGAAAACGAATTGAAACCCTAAAGTATTAAAACTAATGTTGAGTTTTAATTATAAACAAAAGTTTATTTAAAAAAATCGAGCCCCTCGACCCCCCACGTCCCCCCTCG